>JAYKAV010002717.1:480055-534233 GCA_035582835.1 Phoebastria nigripes
CACACCACAAACTAAAAATACATGTGATTATTCCTGGCAGTAGACATCAAATCCAATTTAACTTTTCAAAGACAAAGCTTTATAGATTTCTAGCATCCCATTGCTCAGAAACTTAGATCTCAGGCTGATGTCAACGTAGCCTTTTATAAATTAAACTTCTTCCTTATATTCTTATAATTTAACGGTAAAGAACATTTTCCTGAAAAACTACAGGGTGGCAGCCAACATTCTTTTCTCTGACTCTAGGGAGTCATTCAGCTTAACAGAAAAATCCCTCAACTCTACATTAGTTTCCTATGGAGATTTCAATAATAGGCTGTCAACATTTTCAGTTTCAGCAATTACCCAAGAGATGACTTCTTAATGAATTAACCAGGCTGCTAATTTACTGGAATTATCTCATTGTCCATATGCTTAGTACTTCCTGCAAATGAAGAAATTTTTCTTTTTCTTTTTTTTTTTYCCTTTCTTTATCTGACAAGTGTTAATCAAATTGCATTCAGATTTAATTTTATTTAACTTTATTTGTGCTTGAGGAGATCTTGTTTTACTGAACTTATTTTCAATATGAAATTGCCTTCTTTGGGACACCTTCATTATTTTTGTGTGAAAACTCCAAGACATATTCCAGAAAAATAAAGCATTATATGTTCCCTTTATTACCATTTATATGACTCCTAGAACACAGCAAAATTAAGTCTTCATTCAGCTCAGTTATATTTGCATAAGTATGTCACCACAATATAAGGCAATATCTTTATATAAGAGCTTTAACTAACCTTTAGACAGACCTCGTCAGCTAAAATTAAAACACAAGCCTCTTGCATCAAGAGTATCAGGTTCTTGCATGAAGAGTAACAAGTTCATCCCCTTTCTGGGATAGCTGCCCTTTTTAAGACAACATATCTACTACTTCAGCCACGACCTATAGATCACATGCCGGTATCACCTGTGATGAGCTACGTTATTCAGAAGATCAGAATGAAAGAGAATAACCTATTCTGACTGACGTTTTTATTGGGGAGCACTTTCAGAGTGTATTTTAAAGCACTAAGCAGATTCCTAAAACTAAGTAAATACTTAATAAAAAAGGCGTGCTCAGATATTCAGGAATATTTGGGAAATATTTTGTTCTGTGAACTGAAAACATCAGAATTTCCAAAATTATTTCCTAACTCATAAAATAGGGATGTTATCAATAAACATACCCATTCAGTTTTATCATAATGTACACTGAAAAAAGCACAATCTTAATTTTAAGAAAATAAAAAATATCAAGATCCCAAATACTGTTCTTTGTTAAAGCGTGACTGATCGACTCCAGAACAGACCCATACTTAGGGCACAATACTGAACTCAGCTTCAGTTCTCCTTTTTGTCATATCTTGCTTGGGTTCCTTTAATCACTGGGCTAAGGAGGCACACTGGGTTGTGCCAAAATGCTCTTCTGGATTTAAGAAAATTTGTGTTTGAGGATTTGGCCTAAAAAGTTCAAGTCACATTTAATCACCAAATGTTGCATAGCAGACAGTGAATGACACACAGCTACAGAATTCCCCAGCTCACATCATTTATACGTAATAGCTGTGTGACATTGACCAAATGACTTTCAGTTTGTTTACTCTTACTTTTTTCCTACTTTAGGCTACAAGGATAGTGGCTGTTATTTGTTGTGTATTCCTAGCCCACAAAACTCCACATCTTGTTTGCTGTTCATGTTTGCTATTCTACAGTTGTTAGGTATTTGGGGTTTGTATCTAGCACAATGAAATGCAAAAAACAATGAAAATAGTAACTTGAATTCCAATGGCATCCAAATCAATGTCTGGTTTAAATATTGTAATGCATATATGCACACACTCAAAAAGCAAGTCTGACGCACCAATATAAGTCATTCACCACATCTTGTTAAACAGGAGAATTTGAAAGTGGTAAAAGAGTTCTTCTAATGCAACAGGATTAAAATTCGTGCATATCTGCAAGGAACTTCTGTGACTTTTGTCAAATAATGGCAGATACTGCAAAAAGTGTAAGTGTCCTAGGTTTTGGGAAGATTCTCTACTACATCTAAGTGACAGGTGACAGTGCTATCAGACAGTTTTCCTCCAATCTTAAAGTAGGTTTTACTCAGATACTACTGCTATAGTGCCGTCAGACTGTCAGCATTGATATGGGTCTCAAAATTTCATAAGATCAGATGATAACTTAAATTAAACATGCGATTTCTTCATTTAAGTAACTGCTTCTATTGCTGGATCAGTCCAAACCCTTTTACATACATTAAAGGGATCAGCACATAGTGCAGTTATTTTTCCTTGAAAAGCAAAACTTTTCTAGTAGAAAAGTTAAAAAAATCCAGAGCAGGTGATTACTTTTTACTACCTACAACATAATTTTTTTTGTTTCTTGCCTTTATCCAAAGTTGTCTACTAGAGGTACTCTTTATCTTGCTTTTAAATAAAAATAAAAGTGTAATCAATACCAGAACTGTGTTTTAATGTGGCTACACAAAGTAATGGACTTGTATACAATTATTATTGTGGAAAGATTTTATAAAAATAATTAAGAGCTAAATAATTAAAAAGGGAATGGGAATCATGTGTTACTACTGTATATTTCCATCATAAACACCAGCGGAGATTGTTGTTATAGCAATAATATTCCTAGTAAAGAAAATGAAAATATTTTTAGTAAAATGAAAATGACGACAAATTAGATGAAAAATGAAAGGGTGGCAAAGATAATGGACTCATCCAATGGACCTGAGAGATCTAAAAAGCTCTAACTTAGGAAACAAATTGTCTTCAGATCTGTGTGTCCTCTATTTGAGTTGGTTTTAATACATGTATGTATATATACATGTAGACATACGCACATGTGTATATGTATGTTTTGCACATATATACATAGAAAAATATTGTGCAATTTCAAGGTTCCTGAAGAGAGCTTGCAGTGTTTTTGTAAGTTTTGATAAGTCTGCTAAGTGCCTCCCCATTTGAAAATTCCATCATGCAGAGTTACTTAAAGTACATTTCATATATTTTCTTACCATGACATTTAAAAGCGTCTCTTTGGCAAAAAAAACCAAAAAAAAAAACCAAAAAAAACCAAAAACCAACCAAACAAAAAAAAMCCAAAAAACCCAACACTTTGTCAAAATGACAGTTTGATGATGCATAAACACATTTACTCTTTCACTACAATGTCATATTGGCTGACACTGCCATTAAAATAATTGTTATTCTCAACAATCCATAGCTTCAGCTATGAAAATCTCGGAATTTCTACTCCACTATTTATTCATAAGAATAATAACACTGATTAAAAAAAAAAAAGCAAAACAAAAGTAAGATTTGTTAGGAAGTCAGTTATAAGCAAATAGTGGGTTGGCTGGCTAACGGGATTGTGAACTTGTTAATAAAAATGTTATTTTTCCTGCACTCGCACATGAGTTCTTAAAGTACAAGAAAAACTTTTTTTATTATATAGTGACCAAACAAACATGACATACATGTGTCTTAACTTTGTATGATCTAGTGTCACGGCACCTTCCACTTCCTGAAGGTTTGGCTACCTGGGATCTTGTACTACATACCTTGTTGATCCTGACCCATAGACTACTTTCAGGCTTAAACTCAGAGTTGCCTCATCACCAGAGACTTGTCTTGGCTGAAGTCTTGGCTGTACCTGGCTACGCTCACCAGGTCTGCTCTTTGCCTTGCTCAGGTACTGTGGGACTTCGTCCTTGTCAGTGAGGGCGCTGGTACTGCCTGGCTCCCTGTGATCTCAGTTCCTGAATCACTTTCCCTTGCAGAGTTACACCAGCCTGTGCTGCTCCCCAAAGGATTGTCCCTACAGAAAACCTAGTATGGAAGAGAGAGGTGAAACTGGCTGATCATTATACTAGAAAAGGCAACATAACAAGGCTGAGAATCTTTCCAATTGTCTTGCTTCAACTAATCTTTCTCTGAGAGAACCTTCCTTTACAGTGGGGTGTTCTTTGATCCACTTTGACATTCTTACATTCTTCCTCTCCTGCAAATGATAGTATCAGCATAGTATAAGAGTTTGAGCTATGACATTTGGCTTTTTTACGTTTCTAGACCCTGACACGTGAATACCTGCTTAAGTAAGATCTGCTTTTTTAAACAGAAGTCAAAATCTCTGCTCTAAGTGATCAGTTTCTGTCCCTCAAAAACCTTAGAATCTAGAAAGCACAGAAAAAGCCCTCAAGATCTCACACTGTCTTGATCAACGTCAAATTTTTAATTATTTTTAATATACTTTTAACTCCTAGTTATTGCACTTTATTATAGTAAAGTTCCAAAGTAGATTTAAACACTGCAATACTTTTTAAGAGCAATAAATTTAAGAATTCAAATATCTGTGGGAAATACTTCATATTGTAGTTCAGAATGTAGTCTGAAATGGGACAAGCCTTCCCCCAAGATACCTCTGAATGTTACAGGGGGCCTACACCAGAAGCAAACTTATACTTTGGGTATGCAAGGCCCCCATTTCATACTTGGGTTTACTTGCATTGTCTGAACATATCGTAACCATCAGATGGTAATACCTCCAAAAACTGTGAGGACTAGAGCGCTGTGGTTAAGTGTAGGCTAGAGTCCAGAAGATTAGGGTTCAAATGTGTCAAGTCAGCTAATTTTTCTATCCATGAATTTAATTTTTGAAATATTCTCTTACATATTTAGACTGTTATGCTCTTTGAGATATGGCTTGTGTTTTGTACCTTTGCATCCTGAACAATACAAAGGTACAACAATAATAACAAATTATAAGTGTCAGTTAGTTGTGCTTAAACTGAATGTAAACACTGATTTCTGCATAGTCCAACTACAAACATAACATAAGTGCTAAGGCAGTGAGACACATACATCTTTCTAGTTGCTTTTCCTCTTTTTTTTTTTTTAATAACGGAGTAATTTAGAGACATCATATATTTAGCAGTAATATTCCTTTCGTATACTCTCAGAGTTTCCAAAATTCTCTATGGATTTCAGAAACATCATCTGTGCTCTCTTTTACTTATTGGGATATATATGGAACTCACAGCTTACAACAACAGTTCTGATCCTCTGCACTGCATGTCATGCAGCTGTAAAAACTAACTAAGATTCACGTCTTGAACTGCATTTTGTTATGCTGGTTTCCATAAGTCAATACCAGAAGTGAAATTTATATACAGAACGTATTTCTTCTGATGTTATGCCTTACTAAGCCATATCTAGCAAACCTTATAAATCACCCAAATGCCCAAGGATCAATGTCTGCCTAGGTTTGAAACTATAGAGATTTTCTCCTTTAACTCTAGTTGGAGTAGAACCAATATTAAACATTTCTCTAATCCTGGGATGACAAAGGGCAACCCTTTGACCATTATAATATCTGCAATTATAAAGCCATTAAGGGTGACCAAGAAATCAAGGAACTAAGTATCCTAATAAACTTTCTGAAGTGCTTAATGAAGGAAATATCTACTGTTGTCTGCATATTGCCAGAAATTCTTGAGAGCACAATATAAAAATGATTCGGTACAACTCTGTAACTTTACAAGTGTCATGCTACAACAGGGTCCGTCCAGGAAACATGACTTGTCTTATCCTTTCTAGAATATTTGAAAAAACATTTTCTTTACTTGTATCTAAAGTTTAAAGACATTTGAAGAAAGCATATTTCATTTTTTATTAGAGTATAACAGCCAACATTGGACCACTCTGTAGCTGAACAGCACAAAGAAAAACTCCATCCAAAACAACATGTATTAAAAAAAAAAAAAAAAAAAAAAAAAAAAAAAAATCACAGGAAACAAATTGTACCATTCCCTTTTTTCAGATGAGGGCCTGAGGCCCAAACACAGTAAGACCCATAGAAATACAAAACTTTTATCAAAGACCTCAGCTGAATACAAACCTCTCTGTTTAGGTCACTAACCATACTATCACTGTTCATTCTTGCTTGTTTTTGTCTTACAGCCAACTATGGGGCTTTTATTTATTTATTTACTTTTAAAGCAAAACAAACAGAAACAGGCTATAAAACACATTGCTACTCCTCAAAAAAAATATGTAATTTGATTTTAACAATATTAACTTAGAGAGAAAATGTCCTGTACACTACACCTTATTATAATTCACAATTGCCAGTATAAATCTGTTTTCTGTATCTTCACTGCAATAAAAACTTCACTGCAATTAAGAACATCATTTCCATATTACATACAAAATCGTCAGTTCTAATTGTTGTCTAGCTGTCTGAGAAATAGAGGCTGTTAATACTCATACTGAATGACAGGCTTTTTACATAGCCTAAACAATTTATTGTAATGAATGTTTCAATAGGTGTGTGATATTGGTTTTCAGCGGTATTAAATTATTCAAATTCATTGTAGTCAATATGACCTTAATTTATTATATTGCATTATTATACTGTAATTGCTTTCCACATATTTGGTATACATCTTGATTGCTGATTAAGTTCTGTGAGTTTCCCATGGTGCATGGCATTCAGCTCAGGCAGTAAATGCAAGTGTTAATGCAGCGTTCTAGACAGCGCAGATGTTAATGAGTGGTGGATGAAGAATAAAGACCAAGCAAAACTTTATTTCCAGGTCCTAGGACAGCATAGAGGTGTTGGTTTTCTCCCTTCTACCTTGTCCCTTTTCCACAGTGGGAAAAGGGACCTGGGTTTAGGCCCAGGCCCAACTTTTCTTCACTTGGGATTATGGCGACATACTGTAAAATATTTCATAGACTTATAAAACAGAAGGACAACAGCTGACCTTTGAGTGTCAGGTACTTGAAAGAAACCTCCTATCCTATCATTTGTTAGAAATCTGATAACATGACTTAGTCTGAACTGAATCTAAATGAAATGATTTAGGGCTTGGATAATCAGACTCATCCCTGGTGGTGTGTTTGAACTTTATCTTATAGCAGTGCCATAACAAGTAATTTGACAAAACTGTACTTCGCACTGATATCTCCTCTGCTGGTGAAAGAGCAGAATTGAATAGACTTACACCAGCTTGTCCCAGGTTATTTATTAGACCAGATATCATATTACTCTGCAAACAAATGCTATTCTGATCCTGTTAAGTTTGCTGTAATAAACAGAATAATTGATGGTTATGTAAAAAAAATATTAGGGGTTTTGTACATTACATGCAGCCACTTAACGGGATTGCACCTTCTGTATAATTTATCTTTGGAATGTCTTTAAAGTCTAGATTAATACTTCAAAATTAATTTACATTTAGCTGCACTAATATAAAGTAGATTAGGACCACAGTACTCTGACAACCCATAATAAAGACCATATTGTCTACTCAAAAATCATGAGATAACCTATGCAGTGATGTCAAATTATGTTTGCTGGGAAAGCTGCAGTATTCTAGTCTCAGTTACGGTGGCACAAGTCAGAAGCAATTTAACTACTATATTAAGAAAACAACCAAAAAAACCCCACCTTATGCCAGTGAAGTATAGTCTCAAGATTTGAGTGTCCTTTATTACTGTACATTTTACACTGTTACCAATGTTTCAAGTCTTTGTATAGCCTTGCATTGAATTAAACTTTGATTAAAGGACCAAATTATTCTGATGTGCATTTGACTCCCTCCATCATCAGTAATTAGTTTTTCAACGTGAATAAGGGCACCAGAATCTGTAACATACAGAAGTATTGCTTTCTTGTGAAATCCTGSCCATCACAAATGCTTTGCAATCTCTTCCATTAAGTAAACGCATGAAGTACATTAAACTAAGAATAATTTTGGTCACTGCTGTTTGGCACGTAACCAGTTTTTGCTTATTTCTTTGCTGCTTACCTGAGGTGTGGTTCACTGTGTAGCTGTCTTAGATAAGCATAGACTAATCCAGTACAATCGAGTAACTGAGCTGCTTTATGGAAAGAGTCCTCTGAGGAAAGTTAATTCACACAAGACTGAATTTTTCGTTTGCATCTGAGTTAGACAGAAGACCCAAAATTATATGGTGGAACGACCAATATACTGGGGATGTTCAAAGCAATCCCAAAATGCTCAAGAAAAAGTATTAGACAAAGAAAAACCCATTTATAGTCAGTGGGAGACTGCAGAATATTTTTATATGTCTGAATAGTGAAAACAGTCATCTGAAGTTTGGTACGTTTTCTATTTCCTTTATTTGATCCGGAGTATAAGGACAATTTCTAAACTTCACATCATGTAATGTGCTCATCGTCACAGTATCACAGTCCTAATGATAATGTTCCATTATGCCAGAGCAAATATGTTATCAGAGGAACAAAGAAAAACAATTTAATATATCCTCCTCCTTTGCACATGGTACATTGCTATAGAACTGTTAATGTTACTCTATACTTTTGGTCACATACTATCTACTAGAAAAAAAATTAATCCAAAATGTGATAAATAAAATCACTTGATCAATCTGCACTATTTCTCCAAAGTGGAAAAATGCAATAATTAATATTTTCAGATTTTTTTTTTAAATAATTGCATCAGTTCACTTAAGGATAGTGATAGAGAAGGTTATGAGTGTTTCTTGACCACCAACTATATTCTTCCATTATACTGGCTGAACCAAATAAATAAGCATACTGGCCATGCTTATTTCAGTCAAGAAACTTAAAAGGCTATTGGGCATGATTACCAATCAAATTTAGGTAGTGGGTACGATTGCATTTAAATGGCTTTTTACAGTAAAGATATTAATGTTCCGCCTATTATGTATGAACAGCTATTAGAGACTACATTTCCTTGTAATAGTGGAATGACCAACAGGCAATCAGAAATTTAGAATATTTAAATTGCTAATTAGAGACAGGGTTTGGTAGACAGAAAGAACATCATTATTAGAATCATTGAAAACCTTTGGAGAAAGCTACAAATATTTTGCAAAAAAAAAAAAAAAATTCCAGAATTATTTTCCAGTTTATGATCTTTAAAAACCTCTTCTGCAAGAGCACACAGTCACAAATGTTGGTATCCCAGAAATCAGGAGGGCATTATAGAGTATGTTTTCTTTATCATTGGAAAATAAAATACAGCCATACTCAAAGCCATATTCTGATCTACCAGGGAAAAAAAATCAGCCAACAGTAACTGAATTTCTCTTCCTTTTCTCTTATTCCATCCCCCAATTACTCTTCAGCTGCAACCTCTTCTACTCCAATCCCTCTCAAGATGAACACACATACACCACACCAGTAAATTTTTGCTGTATGGTAATTCACCTTTTTACTGACAAACTAACACTATTTTTTCTACCATGTTAAAGTGAAAGAATATCTACTACTTCAGCTTTTTCCCTTTGTTATTCCTAATAGTTTTCGCACGATAAAGAGTGGCATATTGCCTTCTGTACTTGATCTCTTTGAGATTCAACTATCCTAGTTCTAAGTAAGGCTGTGAGCAGGCTTTAGTTTTAGACATACTTTGAAAATTTGTGCCCAAGTCATTGCAAGAATTATTAGTTAACTCCTGTTCAATAAGGTCTTCACAAATTCTGTATTGCACACCCCAGAAGCTTTTGTAGCTTGATGCTGATTGAGACCACGAATGTTTAAGCATTCCAGATAGAATTCATAGTGATGTTACTAGGTTTAATCAAGCTTTGACTAGTTATTATACCAGTTACTATACCATAAGTTTTAGTTTAAATATGTTTTGTCACCTTTGATTGTTAGGAAATCATGAGTCAGGATGCTAAGCCTTGAAGATTAAAARAAGACCCATTAGTTATTTTTCTTTACCTTACTTCTGAACCATTACGAAGCTATCRTATTTTCAAGCTTTTATTCCCTTACTGACTACGGAAAATTAATTCTTTTTCCTAAATGCAAACTAAAATTTTTGATTATTATACAGAACTAAGTACTACAGCTGTAAGAACATTCACTACAAAGGCCAGGAATAATAATAAAAAATAATCACTAGAGTTAGTGCTCCAATTTCAAGAGACATTTGTATTAATTTAAATGCTGAAAACATCTCTCCCCTAGCTGCAATTATGGATACTTTCTTTTATGTCTATCAATAGTTTTCCTTCATTTGTTTTACCTTTCCAGTACAGGGCACAGTAAGAACGGCATATAGTCAGGAAAGACATGATAGACTAAAGCAGGGTTTGGCATTTCCACATCTGATACCAATTTTTTTGGTTGGACAAGATTCATTTTCACTTTTTAGGAACTGATTTTACTAGGTTTTACAGTTTACACACACTGATAATTCCATTAGACCTTGGTAGACTTTCTCTGCCTAAGGAATAAAAGCAATAGTGAGGAGAAAGTATGGATGTAGAAAACAGAATAAAAGCATAAGTAATAATGGAATAATACCCTGTTGTAAAAGGAAGGAAAGAAAGATAAGTTGCCAGGGCTTCACAGTCCGTTTAACTGTTCTGTTTAAAACAGGTGAGAAATGATTGATTCATGGTCATACAACACAATTATAAATAACTCGAGGAGAATTGTGTCAAAAGCTGGAGTTTAAATACCAGGTCATGAGATTTAGAGGAGAGAAATCTAAATCTGTAATTAAATATGTTAGGTAACATGGGATCTGTGATCTGTTGAAGAGGGCAATCAGTGTTTACCCAAATGGTACATCACAGAAGCTACAGAAAGTTAGGACAACTGAGAATCTTTTATGGTGTTCCAATACAATAGACTAACTTAGTCCAGCTGAATATGAAAGAAAATAAAATAGTTACATTATGAATATTGAAAATATGTGAATGGTACTACTTCAAATATGAGATAAAACTTGAAGCTTGAAAAGCTGATGCAAAGCAAAAGGGAGCTATGAAACCAATAAAAAAAATTATTGTGATTATTAGATTTAGTATTTCTTCTTAACAGCCACTGAGTACTACTTTTCTTAATAGGACTTTACAAGGATCATTGAAAACAAGATTGTAAAAGTAAAAAAACCCCACACATGATGTTAGGTAAATTAAAATAGGCATAGAAGACTCATTATTCATTAAGGAAATTTCTATCTATGTATTCACTTTAGATCATTCAAGCTTTCATGGAATTAGCTGAAATAACTCTTCCATATCACAAATTCTTGAGTTTCCAACATCAGGCTTCAAATTACCGGTAGTAAAATTGTAGTTTCTATTATATAGCACTGTCATCCTTGGGAATTCACTACTGAACGGAAAATGTTTTAAGTCATTTAACTATTTGCCTCAAGGATAGACGTTTTATTTTCACTGAGAGAGAATCTGAAGCTACTATAGCTGCATCTGCATGATAGTCCACTTCTGCAGGTAATGGCGCAAGGACTGGGGTGCTCGCACCCTTTAGTATTTCATGCTCTCTTTGGTGCAGTCCAGCAAACTGCACTGTGGCACTTTCTTCAAGTATCTCCATGGAGACGACACATCAGTCTTCGACAATGTCTGGAGACATAATATAGTGTACTGTTCCCCTTAAACAAATGTTAGGTTACACATAGAAAATATCTTGAAATAAAATATAAGTTCAATAGAGGAAGACTTAATTTGGAAATTGGATACTAGACTTAAGGAACATATACACAGAGCAATCTGATCAAGGCCACTCTGAGGACCTGAATTCCCAGCATATCTATATTATAGATATGACTTTTCTGTAATAGCCATTCAACATAAAAAAACTTCACAGAAAAGTTACTCATGCTAAGATTGCTGCTGCAAGGCTCTCATGCTGATACCCCCACTTTACAATAAAAATAAACAGCACAGTCAAGACAGCCTCTACCAAGGCCATCCTGATTTTTCAGTCCTGAGAATTTCTGGGGTTCCAAATAACTGACAGCTTGCCATGCTCTTTCAAGCCTTGATGTCTGCCAAAAAGGTAACATGAGCACTAACTCTGACATACTTGTTTCTATAGGCAAAAATGAAAAGTTTAAGTACCTGAGAAACCTATGACAAATTTTGAAAGATACTTAAGTACTTAAAATCTAGATTTTGAAGGATTTGAGTTTTAAATGTTTTGAAAATGTAAATAAATTGTCAAGCTGTCATATGAATATGCAATCCACTAAATTGTAGTGAGAATTGGCTCCAAAGGGCTTAAGTGCATCTGTTACTCTAGAGGGCAAAATACATTTGAAAGTACAGGTACAAAGCAAGTTCTACAGAAAACCAACTTGGACATCAGAAGCATTAAAGCCATTTAGCTTCTGAGCCATAGAGTTTCAGGAAATCTAACAGAACAAATTTCAGCATTAGCTAATTTAGTTTCAACTGAGCTGTACTACTTCACAGGATCTGRGCCGATTTTGAATACACACGCTTAAGTTTTCTGAAACTTCACTAAAAATCGAACTTAAACACATGTGGTCATATTTTAGAGTTACAAAAATCAAGTCAGACAGTTAAACTCATATGTTTTCATTGAAAACAACAGAGCTGTTCTATTTCATCTGTGCTAAGAACTTGATCATTAAGATTATTTTGTTATGGCCATATAAACACATTTTGCTACATACCTTGTCTTCTGTCAGTTTATTTTTACCTAATAAGTAACACACCTTTGTTTGCTACCAGCTATTCCTTGCACTGTAAACCCTGGTAATCACACAAAAGGGAATATATTCTGAAAAATAACCACCATCACCACCACCACCCCCCAAAAAAAAAAAAACAACGTCACATACACAAAAAAACAGATAGTGAATATATTGGTATTTTCCCAACATTCTTCCATTGTCATATTGTATAACTTAAAACCAAGGTCATTATTTCCAAGGACTCAGGCTAAGCAATTGTATTTACCTCTGCTTACCCTATATAAGGAAATTATCAAACGCATAGGGCTTGTAGCTGCAAGTTACGGACCTTGATAATATCTAACTATTGATTTTATGGAAAAACACATTAACTGTGATTTGTTACAAAAATGCTCCTTTCCTGATGTTTGACTGTGATTTTAAAAACTATAATACAAAACTATGTGTGGAACATCTGAATTTAGAACGAATGTGAATGTTTCAAAAACAGACCTTGTTTCCCTGAAGATGGGCTTACATTATCATTTATGTCTTCTAATAGTGTCAGTACCTTTATTCGAAAGACTGCTGTTTTTTCCAAAGTACCTCTGGTTCCTGTGCATATTTTTATGAATGTCTTTTATTAGTTCTTAAATTCCATTTCCACTGTGGGTCTGCTTTTGGGACTTTGCTCATTATCTCATGTGCCACAAATTCTGACCCCCAGGTTATTGGCAGGAAACCGATTGCCCTTTATCTCTTTTACTTTTAATTCCATAGTTAGAACTGAAGGAATAAAAAGTCATCAYGAAATAAAATTACACAAAGGTCAACTGTAATGATGGCTTTTATCTTCCCATGGTATTTGTTCCAAGTTAACTTTGATTAAAACAGATGCTAAGAAGGTGATCTGCAGACACTAGTAGACTTTGCCAGTGTTTACAGGCACAGATAATTTCATATTCTACATATTCTTGATACTATGGACTTTAGCGATGTTGAGAGTAACAGTGGATATCCAAAATGCTATTGATTTTGTTGTTGTTCTTATTTTCAATCATTCATTTAAGGAGAGAACTTCTAATAAAAGTTATCACAGATTAATCATTTTTCTATTATTGAAAAAAAAACCCCAAAACACCCGAGTAAACCACTCCAGAAGCAAAATCAATATCCCATAATACCAGCAATGGACATGACTAGTTTGTTATAGCAAGCAGTTTACAAATAAAGAGGAAAAGTTATCTGTTAAAAATTAATCTTAAAAGAAATGCGAGTACTTCAGAGGAAACTGAAAAGGCTTACATATGTAAGATTTGTAAATAGCAAATGGCAATTATGCTTAATGAATATTGCTTGCTATAAAGCATCCAACAAGTTCTAAATTAATGGCATTTAAAGTTGTCATCAATGTTAATTGGTCAGTTTGGCAACTGAAAAAGTACCTAAAACTACTTTCCACCCCTTTCTTCTTAGAATATGAATGTTCTTTACAAAAATGCACTTGCTGTTATAAGCACAACATATATGATAAAGATGACTTACTGGAATCAACTGAGATCTGTTGATTCCAATCTGTTCTGTAATGCATGCCCGTAACATACTTATGGACAGAGAAATGCTACAAGAAGGAAAGCTTAAGTATGTTCATACTACAGATAATAGACTTACTCTTGCTATACTATGTTTATAAAGCTGTCAGTCATGTCCTAAAAAACCCAAATTCAAAATAAAAAAAATTGTAGAATACTAAGAGAAAGTCGAAGTGCTCTGCTAGCCACAACAGCATGCTTCTAAAACACTTTAAGGATAACTTAATTGCTATAGTCATATTTTACTGTTAAATCTAAACATGAACAGACTCCATAGAGCTAGGCAGGGAATTATTTTCTCGTCCTATGCAATTGAATTTCCTAGTGACCTCAGTATGAACATTGTATACACAGTAAGACAATGTTTAGTCTTGAGTTATATTTCTGTCAGCATGGTATCTGTCATGCAGGAGTTTTGGGCTGAGGAGCTGCAAGGACAGAACCACACCACTTACTGACAAAAATCTATGACTATTTACTGAGCAAGATCAGTATAGGAGGTGGTAGCAATAAAGGCCTCCAGTCACACTGTAACCAGTACTATGAACTCAGGAGAGCAGGAAACCACTCCAGATGGTTGAGACATGAGAGTCCTGGCTGGCAGCCTGGTTTTTACACATAGCAATTCCACCTTGGATGCAGCCTTCCGCATTGTATTGGATGTTCATTGATACATTTTTCTCAAAGTGCTGCTGTTTTCAGTATTTATTGCTTTTAATGATGATTGGCATAAGCCACCAATGGCCTTATTGGTCATATCACCCCAGGCAAATCTCTTTGACTTTCTTTGTATCTGGACTCTCTCCAGTAGCTCCATCTCTCTCGCACTGTTGGGCCCAGAACTAGCACAGTACTCCAGGTGTGGTCCCACCAGTGCTGAGTAAAGGAGAAGGAACACCTCCTTCAACCTGCTGGCAGCACTCCTCCTAATGCAGTCCAGGATAGTTAGCCTTTTTTCTGCAAGGGCCCATTGCTAGCTCATTTTCAATTTGTCCAACAGGACCTCCACATCCTCCTCTGCAAAGGTGCTTTCCAGGTGGTCAGCCTCCAGCACATACTGRTGGCAAGGGGTTATTTCCTCCCCAGGTGGAGAACTTTGCACTTCCCCTTGTTGATCTGTGTGAGGTTCTTCCAACGCATGCTTAGATGCCCTCATAGCATACCCCACAGCATTTAACACAACCTTGGGATCATGCCCTAAAGACACCTTGTGCTGCAGCACAGTCCTCATTATTTCAGTGACTTTGAACTGCAAACACACAATAAAAGCAACTGCCTTGGGATGGTCTATATCCCAAGGACACTAAAAAGCCAAGTGCTACACCGTGTGTACATGGCCTAGAAGAAACCAACACTGAACAGTGAAGATACGACCCAGTCTTGTGCTACAAGGCTTGAGAGCTAGGAATGGATCCCCTGGGCTTTCACGCTTTTAGTATTTAGAGGTAGCCCACATGCTCTCATATCTTAGATTTTTAGAAAAGCCAAGAAAGTTACTATAAAGTTCACTGTGAAGACTACAGTTCAAGTAAACTCCAGGACTAGCTTAATCCACAGATTCATTTACTGCATACACTGTAGTGCCTGTAGGATATCCCTCCATGCAGACCAGCTACCTGCCCTCATTCAGATTCTGAGCAGATGACCCAATAGAAGGCATTAAGCTCCCTCATCCAGAATTAAGCGTTGCTGTATTTCACTAGCTAACCTAAACCCAGATTGGATACTCTCACTGCAGTTGGTGGAAATGTATGTCTTTAAATGTCACCCACCTGAAAATGTAGATTTTATTATAGACAATTAATTCCTATGATTCTGAAGCATGGAAGCCCAGATTCTCAAACATACTTCAACATCTCACTGCCAACATTTGAGCCCTTGGCAAGGGAGCAGAATTCCACAGCATACAGGTGCAACCGATATACTGAGATTAACCAATTCCACATCACTTTTGCTTCTTTATTGGTGAAGGATTTTTTTTTTTTTTTTAAATTTATTATGTGTGTCTGAATGTGTGTAGTTTTGTATCTTGTCATCTTACTCATTTCTTACAAATACAAAGAGTTTGCTTGGATGAATTTTATTGGAAAGCCACTGACCATTTTAAAAATCCAGTTAGGTGGACAAATTCCAAGGCTTTCCCCACCCCCCACTACTTCCACCAGCTTGAAAAAGCTCAACTTCTATACTGCTCATAATTTAAGCCCTTGAGCCAAATAGCATACTGGTTAGATAGTTTTTCATCCTACCATGAGCAATTACAGCTTTTCTCACACAGCTATTAGTGCATGCAAGGCTCTTGCTGAGATCTAACCAGTTCCTTGTAATTCCTTTAATTTTGTTTTTATGCATCTGGGATTCATGCCAATATCCTGTTCCTTCTGTGAAGTGCTGACACCTTAAGGGCTTTTGCTGCTTAGTGTTCTCAAGGGTTTATGTAGTCATTGTATTCTAGCACCTCCTCCTTTTTATGATTTTTTCTAAGAATTCATTCTTTTTCATTTATCTCCATTAAATTCTGATTTCTATACAATAACCCAGAACATCAGCTTCTATCTTCAATTCCTGCAGAAAAATATACACTGTAACTCGAAACAAAAGAGAAGTAACTTGCACTCATAAACCATCCCTACCCCAAGCCAGGGCCACCTGTGAGTCACAGCAAGCAAAAGGATTATCTAAAGTAAGGCAGCTGTCCCCAAGAGCCAGTATGATTACACTTGCCTATGTTGCTTAAGCTAGGAAAAGACAAGCTCAATATAGAACATAATGATATCACATGGCAAGAACTAGATGACCTTGGCAGCTGGACTAAAGATAACAAATCAAATTCAATAGTGCAAAATGAGGTCACATTTGTACTAACAACAAAATTAATAACCACAACTGATAAAAAAACATGTTGTGACAAAAGCTTCAGCAATAATCCAGGAACTTTGTAACCTGAAAGAACAAAGAAGAAAGATGTCTTTGAGTGACGGGGTCATCATGTGAAGATTATGAACCATTAATGAGATGCATCTTTAAAAAAGGCAAATATAATCAAGATAGTGAAGTGCTAAGGGCTTTGGACCAGACAAGAATGATCCTTTACCTGAAATAGTTAAAATTTTTTTCTTCAGCTGGTTGTGAAGAAACTAGAATAAGCTAAAAAGGTAACTTAGACAGGAGAATCTTACAAAGGAGGAAGCTGACTTGCTTCGCTTACCAGAGTAAAAGTAGTATTGATCAGTAGCTTTTATTTTGAACATGGACTGCAAAGTTAACATTTGTCTATATGCACTTTAAAATGACCCTGTGTGGTTGTCAGGAAAGAGGTTAAGTCACAAAATGCAAGCTTCAAAAATAGTGGAATTAAATGTCAGAATCTGGTAGGTTTTCACAACAACTGTCATTTAAGTACAGTGAAGAATTTACCCTTCTATTCCTTTTACAGTATTGAGGCTAGTGATTCTGCAGAGCCTTTATTTTCTGATGGGAAATGGCATTTCTAATGCCATTTCTGCATTCTGCTGCTACCTTTCACATGTAAAATTTGGCATAGATTCACCTTCAAAGATCCAGTCAATAGTGACAAAGCTCGCTAGTAACTTGCTTTATCTAAAAAGGGTTTGCTTCCTACCTGAGCTAAGCACCAGTGCTACTGGATCTGGGCACACATGTGACTGTGAATTTTTAAGAGATGTTCATTTCAGTGGAAGATTTTAAAGAAATCAATAGTCTGTTTCACCCCTGGTATATCATCTTACAACTTTTTATAACATGAAAAGCATTTTTTCTACATGTCTGAAGTTATTTACACATAGAAGTTCTTGGCCTTCCTCACAAAATCAAAATAATGCTGAAAGTAATATTATACCGAAGAATGTGAAAGGCAGATGAGCTTAGGATAAGCCAAAAGTAACAAACAATGGGGAAAATGGTATTTGACAAGAATACCAAGGATTAAGTTGGGAAAAGATAAAATGCGTTTTTCCGAACCTCTGACAAGCAGCATGGTTTCTTTGCTTACTTGTTTTATCTTCCCCCTTCCTGATTTGCCAAGTTTCATGGACCTTTTCTGGAAGAAGTAATTTACACCATCAGGCTTACTCGTAAGATTTGCTGATTGCTTGATTTTCAGAGTTACAAATAACCACCTATGTCCRGCTGGCAGTATCATTCTGGATTCTAGCCTGTTAAAACTAATTGCTTCAGGCAAGTCACACCCTTAAATGTAAGCATTAGAGCCAGGAAGCATCATGAAACTTTTTAAAAATTTCTTCTTTGTTCTTCTGTAACTAGGTCAGGTTTTCTCTTGCTCTCTATTGCACATTAAATCAACTTCAAATCCAGCATGCACACATAAAGGATCATAAGATGCAAGGCTGTCTCTAGAAAGCATTCCTGATTCTCCCTTATGGACCCCTAAAATTCTGAATTCAAATCAAATAGCCATACAGACACACTCTAAGTGTTCTATACATCCTACAGTTTCATCACAGAATGTGATGTGTACTGGATTTTGTCAAGCAGACCCCAAAATACTCATTACTTCTTTCTGGATACATGAAAGGGAAACACAGAAAACCAGGAAGACATCCATCTCCAAATCTGAAGATACCACCAGATAAAGCAGCAAGCAAAAGCATTTGATTCATATCTATATGGACACCATCCGGGAAGCACCACCAGCCAGAATCAGGGACCATCAGCCCCACAAAAGCAAGATAAGACAAACCCCACATGAGAAAGCCAGCACTGCTTTTTCAATAATTTCATGTTAAAACAGGAGGATTTGCTTCCTAAACCTCAGAGGCAATCAGCTTATCTTTACAGAGAAAAGATTTATCTTTAGTAACATTTTTGGTTCTGTAAGCTCTCCTAACGGAAATCAATTTATTTAAAAAAAAAAAAAAAAAAAAAATCCAGGTTCAGTAACCTCTCAAAACAGCAAAACCCAAATCTTGACAGCAGGCTAGAAACAAGTCCATTTTTCTTCTGCCAATACTTCACAGATAGGCTACGTAAAATAACAGCAAATAAAGAGACAGGAGGCTGGTCAATATTCATCGTGCATAAATGGCATTAAGGTACAAATGTTTATATCAGCTTATATGAACTAGGTATTCCTTTTCCAATTCAATTGAAAATTCCAGTCTGAAGTAGACCTGGAATCCTCAAATCAATGAATTCTAATAACAATCTGTCAATAATTACTCAATAAACTCTCTTCCAATTTAAAGTTTAGTACTTGGTATAGAATAGACTCCTCTAACACTATGAAGGAGCTCAAAACAAGAGAATGAAGCAGAGCAAGACCTCACTTGATAGGGGATTAATTAATATTTTTAAATTATTCCACTTGCACTTCATTGTGGATAATCCTAATAGTGTGCATATTATGTTTTGCAGAAGGGCTAACAGCAGGATATCTGTAGGCAGCCATTGGCATTTTCAAGATTCCCCGCCCCCCCCGCCCCGCCTCCATCAGGCTAGCAAAATAATTTTATTTTAGTTAAACAAAGAAGCTTTATGTTTCAATCCATGTTAAACAGTTGATATAACAGTCATCATTATCTTCTTCACCTTCCAACCCCTACCATTTTTCCAAAACTCAACATTTAAAAAAAAAAAAAAAAAAAAAAAAAAAAAAAAAAAGAAAGAAAAGAAAAAGAAAAATGCTCTTAACACTAAAAACGGTCCTTGCCTACTACTGTTACCAGCCACACTGAACATTTGATCTCAGTGTAAATAACAGATGATAGGTAGTTCTGACCTTGAAATACAGATCAAATAATGTTGTAAATGCATGCAGTATTCTTCCTTTTCAAGCATGCCAGTGAACTCAGCAGAGATCTTTAAAGGCACATTCTTTGTTACTATGACTTCAGCAGTCTCTCTAGATGTTTCAAATTTATTTTTCCATTTTCTTCCAGCAAGAGATGCAGGTGTCAGGTAAGTAGCAGTAAATGATACTAACCATAACTTTGTGAGTAGGCAATTAAGTGGCAGCAGGCTTCTAACCAAACTAGTAATTATACTCTTTTGGACATAAAAGGAAGGCGAACTATTTACATCTTACATTAAGCTTGCCAAGTTTTGTTCTGAATGGCTTTTCACTGCTTTCTCTGCGTCTCCCCCCAGTTTTTTTGGGTGTGCTGTAGAATCCTTTTGAACATGTAGGACATTGCATTCCCACGTAATGGAACTAGACCTGAAAAAATGATTTGGATAAAAAGCATATAAAGAAAGACTGCCCAAGCCAGCCRCATCCTAGTTGTTGGGACCATGCAAAAGTGTTATGAATTGTATACGAATTGGATTTTTCTGACATAAAGTTGGGATAATAGTATTTGCAAATGCACCATATCTTATTTATTCATACTTTTACATGTAGGGCTTTTTCTATGCAAGCATGGTTCTAGCATGACAGCTGCTCCATGTTAACCATTTGTTGCACAAAAGACAACTGCAGATCCACTGTGCTGCAACAGGGATTGTACTACAGTGCAATGGTTTTTAAGCTGTTACAAATGCCAGGTTTTTTCTCAGGGTCTATAAGCAACTCCAAGGGTTGTTTTTTTAAAAACAAACCAAAAAACCTTGTACTGAAAAACAGTTTTGCTCTTGTTTACGCTACAGTAAAATGCTACTAAAATACCAAAATTACTGTATTTAACTTTCAGCAGTTCAACATAGAACAGCAGGGATCCTCTGAAGGTTATTTTCTGACCTGACAGAAATAATTGTCTTCAATTACTCAACATACACTGAATTCAACAAGGCACTGTATGGTCTCAGTGAATGCACATTCAAAGCAACTGCAGGGCTGGGTATTTTTGTTTTTGTTTTGCTTTGTTTGTGTGGGGTTTTTTGTTTGTTTTTAGTTTGGTGGTTTGGTTTTTTGGGGTTTTTTTTTTTTTTTTTTTTTTTTTTTTTTTTTTTTTTTTTTTTTTTTTTTTTTTTTTTTTTTTTTTTTTGTTTGTTTGTTTGGGTTTTTTTAAGTACTGATGTTTATTTGTTTTTCCACATTAAAAGTAGCATTTCAAAGCTGATTCAAAGCCTTTACAATTCAGTGAAACAGTTCTTTTTGAGTTCAGTGGACCTCAGATGAAGCCTTTGGGGAAAGAAGTGGAAGATAGATAAGGTTTATGAAGGATAGTTTTGATTAAAAATGAAGTCTTCAAGAGGAAATTAAGACAAAAAGAACTGAGTGCATTTACAGTTATTTTGGCACTGGTTCATATGAACTACAGTAAACTATACTGTCAGAAATGAAATTAATAATGGTAAGAGATTTCAAAATATAATGATTTAAAAGAACCTAGTTAAGAAATATCATTAAGGCACCTCCTGTGATGAACACCTGCTAGACACTCAGCACAGTGCACTTCCGAAAGCTTGAGTTTGGAAACATTGTTTTTGTGCTAATTAACAAACTTCGGTCTGGGATAGCAGGTGTGAAATTGCTACCATTTGAGATTTTTAGCTGTGTTTTTTTAAGCAAATAACGTACAACTTTACAGAGAATGAAAGTGAATTCAGTTTATGAAGCACAAGTCTCTCCAGCAATGTTGAGAGAAGGGATATAGGAAGGCCACGTAAACACAGAGATAAGTTTTATTTCACCATTTTCTTTCTGTTGCAAGGACTAAGCATATTCGTATCAGAAGGTGAGACTAAGTAGACATATGTAGCAGTGCCAAAACTATTAGCTGTGAAGTACTGCCCTAATCTTTGATTCCATTCTCAAGCACATGAACTTTTGTAAGACTGAGCAAAAACTGCATATTTATATTCCAAGACTTTTAATTTCTTGAGGGTATAATTAATAGCCAAGCACAAAATATACCAAGTTTAAAGGAACCATGCTGCAGGAAGCAAGACATAGAGCGTGAATGTATATCAGTTAGAGCCTGCGTCCTTTCGCAGCCAAAAGACAAATGCAAGCTTACCTTAACAGTAAAGACTTAAGATGTTTTTCTTCTAATAGTTGGTTTTTTTACATTTCACAAGGGTTTGAGGAAAAAAGAGTAGGTGAGTTTATTTTACATTAAAGGCACTGAAACGTATGACCAAGTATAATAGAAATGTTTTTCCTTCTTGCATTACAATGCCTGTTTTCTCAGTAGACGTGAATACAGATAACTTGAACTAGACAGATATTGCATAAGTTCTCAGTACCATCTATAAAATTAACACTAACAACTTTCAATTGCCTGTTTTCTCATAAGAATCCACTTCACAAATTGAGCAGATGGGGAACAAGGGGATTAGGGTTGAATTTCTGCCCTGAGCCACAAGGCTCTTTCGTGATGCTGAGTTGGTCACTTAAACCGATGTATTCAAAATTACCTAAGGGATTACAAATTAAATTAAATGCTGCAATTATCTTTCTGTAGAAAGTTTCTTCTACTTTTCTAGATCACAATGAAGACTGTATAAGTTCTCTAGCATTTCTGAGCTTTCTATATACTACAGAAAAGTTTTAGAGACTCTGTAAAGACATACCTCTCAAGGAGCACCAGAAGCAGGGCAGCTCCATGAAGGAGGACGAGCAGGAGCCAAGGGTGACTGCAGCACGGGCTGTGCCCTCACCAGCTGGAACCATCCCACAGAGCCTGAGCATGGCAGGCAGTCCCAGATACAGTGAGGGGATGGATGAGGGCTGGCCAGGGAGCCCAGCCAGAAGCAGTAGGAGGCAGGGCTAGAGACAAGGCTGCAATGTAGGTCTGTGATCCATACAGGAGACAGAGACAGACACACCTATGACACAGACCAGGGAAGGACCAGGGCCCCAGGCCTGAGTTCAGACGCATACCCTAGATGAAGGGCAGGGTGTATGGAAGAGGGGGGAGCAGGTGAGGCTGGTCAGGGCATTTAAGGCCTACTGCTGCCCTYAGGGCCATGACAATACCCTTTAAAAGTCCAGGAAAATGTGTTTCAGAAGTGAAATGAGTTAAATAGTTCCAATCTAGTCCAATTTGCTCTTTATCAACATAAAAGAAAGCTGGCCCAATTGTCAGGCTGCCCAGGAGAGAGCCAGTAATGAGATGACAAGAGCTTGGCTGGACTGAAGTGAGCTCTGTTGGCAGAGCTGTGTGGAAAAGCTTGTAGAGCACCTGCTCCCATCATGCTTGGCTCTAACTGCCAGACCCAGCTTCACAAATTTTTTTACACACAACAGTTTTTCTCCTGAAAGGAATAAAACAATCACATAAAATGTGTCCAAGGTAGTGTGTTTKTTTTAAATATTTAAAGCAGCAGAAGGAACCCATAGGAAAATCAAGAAAATGAAACACAGTTAACAAGATACTATTATGACTATAACAGAGTAACAGAAAAGTAACAGAAAAATATAATCAAGAGACCTAAATTCCCCTGGCACAGTCTACCATGTACCAGCTTAGCAAATTTTAGAGAAGCTGTGGAGAAGACTTAACAAATAATTCTTTGAATTAATGGCATTTCCTACCCTCTCTGGATCCATGGGCARTACATTCTGCTCCACAAAAACACAGCTGAAAAATATTAACTGACTTAAAAAATAAAACCAGGCTCTGGACTTGTCTGGGTGACTTCAATTCAACTTTCATTACCTGCTTAAAATCTTGACTCTTTGTCTATGAGCCTCTGATTTACCTCACTACCTGTCTCCTTTACTCTAATTATTATTAGTCACTCAGGCCAGCTGCACAGATCCTGTCCTCTTTCTCCTTCTCCTCAGCCACTTCATTTACATTCTGTTTTTCTTCATTATTTTCCTATGTTCAATTTTCAATTTTTTTTCAACATTCTCCTGCCCTCTCAGGATCCTAGTACAAACCACCAACACCTAAATATTCCAATTAGTCTCTCTCTTTTCATGTTATGAAATTGCAAATGGGAGGGATTAAAAGATGCCTTAGAAAGCAAAAAGCAAAAGTAAATATGTATTTAGGTGTGAATCTGACTATACTGAAGAGGCAACTTTGCTGTGTGGATATGTTCAAAAKGTTTGCTGGATTTTAAGAAATAACTTCCATCTGACTGCATACAAGAGCATTTTGATAAGACTGTGCTGTCAGAGGGTTTATTACTTTGGAAATACTTAGGTATGGTAGGCTTGGTACATGTAAATAAGGATGAAGACATGTCAATGCATACATGCCACCTCTATTGCTACATGCTAATCCAACAAGATGTTGGGTMAGCCATGCTTATATCTGTATTACCTACTACTTTCTTAAGCCGCCATGAACACACTGTGGAGAAAAAAATATATGGAAAACACATTATGTCTCTCCAATTCTAGCTTGCTCTATCAGTATTCAATATAGATCTTGGGCAGCCAAAGTATTATGGTTTATGAAAAAAATCAATTATTTTTTAATGTGGAAGGCAGAAGCAAATGGAATTGTAAAGCTCTTTTTGCTGCAATAATAGCTCTAATTATTTGTCCCCATTAAAATTTATCACTGACAAACTTAAGAGCAGTTTTTATAAGCTATTCAATATTATACTATCTGTCCTCTCCAATACTCGCAATGAATTGTCACTAGCTCAGCTTTTGGGTACACAACAGAGAAGATATGCTTAGCAGAGTGATATTACCATTAATTACTGTAATTAATGCAAATTATGCAAAACCAGTAAAACTCAACTACCAAAGAAATAATAACCTTTGAACTGAAAATGCAACAGTAAATGCAGAAGTTCAACTCATAATGGCTTAATAGTGGCAGAAAGAATGCTGAGCAGAGTGTTTAGATTTTGGTTCTACATGCTAAGGCTGTTTATATAAAAAGCTGCATAAGTTTATAGAATGCTAATATATGGAATATAATATAAGAAATGGTATTATATGAAACCATTCCTATGTAGAAAATTTCTCTTAAACCACTTGTTTTATAGGATTTGATACTGTTCTTTAAACCAGCTGTTTTAAAAAGCGGTGCACCATGGGTTTCTCACAGAGGATAATAGGCTAGCTGGATCCCCATTTTGATAGGCAAACTACATTCCCACCTGTTTTAAGTCAATAAAGTATACAAACAATTCTTACAAAATTACTAGTTTCATAAAGCCATCACTCCATACACAACATGCCAGTATCTTGAGGTTTTTTGATGTGGAAACATGCTTGCAATCCTAACYTAAATTCATTACAACCTTTAGTCTTGGTTAAGGGGTCAGGAGTTTGTTTTGTTTAGTACTTATATTATTTGTAATACAAATACTATAATAAAGATGGAAGAATTGAAATGGTCTGTAAAATTATGAACCCAATCACAGAGTTCATGAAAATCTCCTGGTCCTACTGAAATAAAAGAATTCTGGAATTTATGTCAAAGAATCAGAATTTCACCAACTGTTGTATTCAGATCCAAGGTGAGGGGTTTTTTAGCTTCACAGCTTTCAGTTTCAAAGCTCCCCCTACATCTTAGTCCTTATTCCTGTAAACTTACTATTTGTCTGAATAATAGGACAGATTGAACTAGATTATATTAGTAAACCAACCACTTTAGGACATTTGAAAAGTCAGCTCTTGAAGACAAAACATTTTTTACTTCTGAACTATCAGCTATGAAATAACCAGCTTAGGAGAAAGGTATTCTTAATTTCAAGCAGTGCATGATCTTGAGTGTGCAGGTTTATGCAAATGTTATATATCTAATGTAACTGTGGAAGTTCTCATGCATTTCTTTTATGAATCCTCCAGAGCTCCCCAATTCAATTATGTTGTTCAGCAAACTGTCTCAAATATGAATTATGTGTGGTATTAAAAAAGGAAGTAATTCACATGTTTCATTTTACTTTGCTCTACTAAGATAGCTTTCTTTGGAATAAAGAATAGCAGGAGTGTTTCACACTAAACTTTGTAGATTTACATTTTAAAATTAAGACTTGCCCTGGTGTCAGATATCTTATATGATTATATCATGTCAAATGTGTGAAATCAAAGTTATTTCTTTAGAGGGGGTACCATTTAAATTCACCTTGCTATCTAGTTGTATGCCATGTAATATCAGTGCTTTTCCCTGCAATTCAGGAGATAATGGCTCATGTCAATTAAAAATACAGCTTCTGTTTATCTGAAGAGCAAAAATCAAAGCTTTAACTGTTGTTTTAAAGTATGTGTTAAATGGTGATCAGACACAGTAAAATACCAGATAGCCTAAAAAACTGACAGCTGTAAATATTACAAAATTCTCTGGAGAATCAGCAAAGGCCAGATAGTATAATGCTGCTGGTAAAATACACCTACTATCTAGAGAAGAGTATAAATGTTTAGGTAATGTATATTTTAAAATAAAATATGGTACACATAGGTATATGTATAAGTAGGAGTTACAGGTAAAAAAAAATAACTATTAGATATGTGCCTATTAAGAAACAAGTCCCTTACCAGATCTAAGTGAAATAGGCACAACGTTGTTGACTGTAGGCCAGATCTGGAGACAGGGTTTGTCAGTAGCTGCCTGTAAGAAAATATATCAACTTTATAATTTATCTTCATCTGTTAAYAAAAAAATTGGGAAAAGTTAAAGGCTTCATTCTGAGATTTTTCTGAAAGTTGGATTGCCCCTTTTTGGCCTTTTTTCCCCTCATATTGACTTCAAAAGACCTTATATCACACTCTGAAGGTGCAATTTCATGCCACTTTGAAATCAATTGGATCATTCACTTCCCTAAATCCAAGCATGCCTATAAGTGCGCGCAAGACCATTGCACAAGCCTTTTGTTAAATACTTCATTCAATATTTTTTTATTCTAACTGCCTCTTTAAGTATGATCACAATGCAAAATTGCTTTGGTTTGAACAGAAGCTCACGAATGCTCATTTTATAATATGCAGATTTTTGTAAACATTTTTGTACCAGTGTGTATTCATCACATCAGTCTGTTAAAAAAAAAAAATTTAAGGGTGTTTTTTGTTTGCTTGTTTGGGGTTTTTTTCCCCTCATTAAGAGAAGTATAAAAGCCATGAAAAGAAAACTTACAATTGACTCATTTAAGAAAATGAAGTGAAAAGGCAGCCTTGGAACACTGAGCCCAGACCTTGCCAGTGTAGTAAGTGAAAGTGAAACCAGAGTAAATGCCAAATGAACAGGTAGAAAAAAGCTAAAATAAGATGTTTGTTGGTCTGTAATGACAGGTATTACTCCTTATAACTAACTTGCAAAATTGCTTCCGTGTATCTTTACTCTTTGTAGGATTCAATTTTCTTCTTTTACTTTATTGCATGTTTGAGTTTTGCCTTTCTAGGACTATAAACAAGTTTCTGTAGTTTAAGCTATAATCATACAACAAATACAGGGCAAGCAGTCACACTCATGCTAGCATTCATTTAGCTAGCACAGGTAATAACAAAATCAACTAGATACATCCCATACAACCTAGGCAAAACCAAGCATCCCAAGCCACCAGCCTGAAGCTTGATCAGTAACAACTGAACAGTAACAACTTTACTACTGCTATTAACCATGCTACTTAGCTCCACTTTACTATGCTTATGCCAATGTATGCTGCAATTGCATTCTTTAGCTGAGCTTCGTGGCTGATGAAAACATGCATAACTAGGTTCACCCACTCTTGTATGTTCCCACATGACAAAAATAATGAATTAAACTCCCAAAATCATGAAGTCATCTTAGAAATCACTAAATACTTACATACTTTATAAAATGATGTGTTCCTAAGAACATAAAAGTTCAAAGGATGGCTTTAAAAATGCATTATTAAAAGTATTTGTATACTAATGTTACTACTCTTTTACTCAATTTATGCCAATACATAGTGTTAGCAGTTCTTGGAACAATGTGTGATCATTATGGCAGGAACAGGCTTTTGGAACAGAAAAATCATGCAGGAAAACTGTCCCAATAAAGGACAGCTATGGCCCTGTTACCCACTTTGATTATGTCCTCTCCCAGTGGCAATGCACACCAGCTGTTCAAGAAAGGTGATGTCCAAGCAGCTGATCTCATTTGCACAGCCTCATGCATAGCTGGCCCTGCTGCTGTAGTTGCCACCAAGGAAGGACTCAGGATGTGAGGAACAGTGACAGCCAATAGGGCTGTTATAATTCTTACAATATAACCCTCTTATAATATCTGTTATTATAATTCTTATAACAACTTTGCTTACCCTTCTGAGAGCTCTAAAACTCCTCGTTACATATTCTTATATCTTTAGGGTCCTGTTACAAATCCAGACCAAGTAAATAACAAATAAATAACTGAAGGTAAAGGCCACCCAATAGCAGCTTCCTCCTGATGCAGAGCTCCACTCCTGAGATGACTTATGTCCATATCACACAAAACCACTGTTTTCCTTGAAATGAATTGCTGGTAATTTTTGCAGGAATAGCACTGCTGCATAAGCTCAAAAGACTACACTGCCTCTCACTCAAAGATGGCACTTGCATGCTTAGAACCCCAGTCCAACAAAACAACATTCAGATGGTTTAGATTAATTTAACAAGCACTTCAGTGTTTTTAAAATGACTGAGTTATTCTGCAATAAAGACTGAACAAAAGCCAAATGGGCAGAAATGAGCCACGTTTATATCTGGAGGAAAATATAATCTATTGTCAGTGTCAGCAATCCCTATTTCATCATTTCAGACAATTAAAGAAAGTCCTTTCCATTAATTTCAGCATAACCACAGAATTTAAGTCTTATCTGTCTCATGCTTTAAACGCCAATTTAAAACTATCAATTTTTTGCAGCTGTGTTTTTAATCTGTGAATAAAGAAGTTCTATCTTGCTTCTCTTCTCTGATCCTGCGGAAAACACAACCTTAAGAAAAAGCCAATTAAAAAAAAACCAACAAAAAACCCAAAACCCAAAGCCACAAACAAAACACCACCACCACCCCCCCCACCCCCCAATTTTATTTAGTGTTTTGAGGCTTGGACATTCATTGCTCCTCACTGCTCTTGGAAAATATTTATCTCTTCTTTCTCCTTCCCTGTAAAAAAAARAGCTTTTCAAGTATAACTGAATTTTCCATTCTGCCTCTTGAGAAAACGTAGGAAGGAAACTAAGATTTCTGCTGGTTCTTTCATGAGACAAAAACAATGATGTTGGAATTTTTTTTTTTTTGAAGGCTGTAGAAAAGTCTAAGTTGAAATTGTACTTTAGCTGAAACCACTGGAAGCTCTACCATTCACTTCAGTAAGCCAAGATTCACCTTTCCCAACTACGCTGGATATCCTACAAACTGCTTTCCCTGTGCAGTGTTCATGCAATTTAAACATTTGGCATTATCTTTGATGTCAGCAGAGCCAGAAAACAAAGTCCTGAGAGACAGCTCACTCCAGAGTGACTGGATTATTAAAGAAATAAGCAAAAATGTTACTCTCCAAAAGATGTATCCCCAGTTCTACAAATCCAAATTGATCCTTGAACAATTTTATGCATGCATGTCTATTTCCATTACTAGTTCCTAGACTATTTCTTGTATTTCTTCTTTCCTTATCTTCTCTTTTTCCTAGTTCTAGCATCATGAAGTGTTCTAGGCTGTAGTAAGCTTGACTGTATGGGTTGCTTAGTATGTTGGAAGTCACATGAAAATTTCTTTTTATACGCCTAATCTTGTTTAGCGTGATGAATCTAAATTCAGTTTGGCAAGAGATGTTTGGCCTGTTCCTGAGACAGAGGACTTGAATTGATCTGAACTCTTTGGAATATTGAGAAAAATTAGAGAAATGGTATGTTTTGGGATTTTTTTTCCCCTCCTAACTTTGACTTTATCTAAGTGTCTGAGAGAAAGTAGCAACATGTATATTTGAAAATCCTATGGAAAAATCTTTTACTACTATTATTTTGTATTTTATCTCAGAGAACTTTCATTTTGACAACTAAATTTTTTTCACAAGTAATAGTGCTGTGTTGTACCCTGTCAATTATATGGTTTACCATATGGTGAATATACCTATACCTAGCAATACCCAACGCTGACTGCCTTGATTTACACCTGGCAGGCCCAAATCCTGCAGATGTTTATGTATGCATAGCTCACTGTGCATATTATGAAGCTTATAAGCTTTTGCAGGATCAACAACTGAGTAACTTTGCTTTCATCGTTTAACATTAACATTTTGGTTGACAATTTTACTGTAGACTTCCACATGTTCTTCCCTGATGCCACTCTGAATTATCAACAACCACAATGTCAGTTTATATTGTTGTGGTATGTTTCAAAAGATGGCACTATTTAATGCAAATCAAGTTATTTTCCTTAACATCTGAGTTTCTGTTTCTAGAAGAGATAGCTGCCAGCATTTCTTTAATAAAAAATCAGCACTTTGGGAAGGAAGAAAATTTCCTACTTAAGCAATTCTGATTACAATTAATTCCAGAGACAAAATTACTCCCTGAAAACAGAGAATTTTGTACTGACCTGTACATTGCTTTGACACCTTTGTTTTACTGACAATAACTAAAAACAATACACAAATATGCTTAGGCTGTACCCTGAAGGAACAAAGCTGCTCTATTCTTCTTTGGGAAGAGCATCTCTGAAAAACCCTGGAAAGCTGCTACCAGTCAGCAATGAACACTCTGTCTGGAGCAACAGTACTGTTCTGGTTTTCTTCAGCTCTTAAGAGCTCCTTGATGTGTTTGTGAAGTTAAAGAGAGAGGGTAGGACTGGGCTGGAGAATGAAAATGAAAGTATTCTGTAGAAATTTGGGCCTCTGATTCTATGAATTTCTGATTAATCTGAAGGACTGTTAGATTTTAGAGATCCATGGTCTGAACTATTTTGTTTTCTTGATATTACACAGATTGTATGGGGATTCCATCTCTGTCAGACACCTTTGTTCTTATTTCTAATAAAGTAGGAAAACATCTCTATTTGGCCATTCTTTGGCSAAATCATCTTTACATAAGTGGATGAGCTTGTTCTTACTTTGATTTTAATTTTTCGCTTCAATTGTCATTCTTTGGCAGCRCAGACCAAGTACTGAATTAGCTACATGGAGATGCCGTTTGGGACTAGGCCAGAGCTCTAAATATTTAACTTCTGCCACTGTCTACATTTATTGTCTTAACAAAATATTATTTCCTTGTCTCGGCTCCCATAACTCAGTCTGAATTAGAGAGTGAATTTGGTACCCTCTGCAACCCATTATCATAGATAAACTACCTGTTCTCAATGGATTGAGAGACTGAAAACAGTGACTAACACCCTTACTAATATCAACATTTATTTGCACGCTTCACCAATTTAACTGCAGGCATATTTTGATTAATGTGGAACAACAAAAAATATGTTGAGCAGCTGCATTCAAGGAAATAAATATGGGTCATGAAACTACACATAATACCAATAATTTTTTAAAATGGCTTGTTTACAACCTTTTATGATTAGAGTAGCCTGTATACCAGATTATAACCCTACGTCCTTCATGTGATATTCCTAACAGCAAACTTTGGTACATTTTAATTACCTAGGATATGTACAAGAATTATGGCTACCTGTTTAGAGCTAAGCCTTTAATTTACCTTCTAAAATAGAAATGCTATTCATCAGAACCAGACCTGCTGAACTGGTAACTGAAATCTCCAGTATTTTCTGAGCTTTTTTTTTTTTTCATTTTACTGAAATGAGGTCCAGTTTCTAATGATCTAGTGTGAATACAGATTGACCCAAGCCAATCTAGCAAAAATGAAGCTCAATTTGGGAAAGGGAAGCAAAACAAAAAAGCAGAATAGCAATACTCTTCTGTTCCTGGTAAAGGAGCTAGGCTTTTCAGGTTCTTATAATTTGGGAAAATTTGCTACTTTGCAAATTATGCAATTATGTCCTGGGAACACTCAGCTGTAAATGCAATAAAGTTTTCTCATTTTTCACCTACTGCGGATCTGATTCTCTCTCTGCATGCGTCATATACGTATTTAAGTTAGAGTATATTATTAGTATTACTAATATGTCTCAAAAATGCGTCGATAGATGGAATGAAACACAAAAACTTCTCAGTCTGTTCAATTCTGCACTGAGAGAGTGGGGGGAAAAAATGTAACAGGGATGATTTACTGTTGGAGCCCAATTCAAAATGAGCAGAAGTGACTTTAAATTCCAATGGAACTATCCATCAAGTTCACTCTTTATTCCATTTTGCAACATTTAATGTAAAGAACAAATGTTTAGCTGACATGGTGCTGGGCCATCATTCACCTGTCCTGAGTCTTCAAACTATGCTTCTGAGAAAAACAATGCTATCATTAGAGGSCTGGCAGCCTCAGCTATATGGCTTCCCAATATCTTTCTTCCATTGCCTCTTCATACAGACTGCAGATTCACTATCGCATAGTAATATTAACCTCTTCGACTGAGGCAGGGTGTTCATAAAAGGAAGATCAAAAAAAACCCAAACAAACAACAAAACAAAAACAAACAAACAAACAACAAGAAAAAAAGAAACAAAAACAAAAACAGAAAACAAAAATGTTTCAGAGTAAAAAACCTGTTATTTCCAAATTTGTCTGCAGGTAATTGTTCTCCTTGAAAAATCAGTACCTATTCATCACAAAATGAAATTTAATTAAAAGTAGCTGTATCTTTTAGACAAGTATTTTGCTAACGTGAAGAAATGCACAACTATTAGCGTCTGGGCAACTGATTTTCTGTTAGTTAAAAACAGTTGAAAATACTACTTTTTCTATGCATAAAGTATCATGAGCTGAGCCTTATTAATTTTGTATTTTCTCTTCCTTGATGTTTGATACTGAAATAGCCAAGATGCTACAAAGCAGCATATTTAAAACCAAAGACTAAAACAATGGTCCAAAAGCTCATCTGGTAAAAATCAGTGTCATCCTCCCTGCTTAAAACAAAATATTTAGTAAAGTCACTAGCAGCTTCAGAAGATCTCTAGCCTACTATTATACCACAGTCAGGTTGTCATAGAAACAAGAAGAGGTTCAGGATCATTTGGGATTTTATGAAAACATTTTAAAGCTGTTTTATATACAGAAAAAATGTGAACTCTAAGGTGCTTTTCCAATTTTCCAATTAAACAAGTCAATACCAGAAATCCAAACATCTATTTCTCCTTTGTCTCTGAAAGTAAAGTAATAAGCAAGGATAAGCAGACATCGTTATCACCTGATGCTATTCTTGACTATTATTTAAATTCAGCTGTGTAATATACATAACACAATAAAAAGAATGACTGGTTACATACAAAATTGATTAGAGGTTTTCCATCAATTTGCAATAAAATTTGGTCTTAAGAAGCATGAAAAAAACCCAAAACAGCTAGTAGAGGGCACATAAAATATTTTTAGGTATAAGAATAAAATGCTGTACACACATTCTTGTGAAAGTGATTTATACATTACCTTGAATTTATTATGAAAGTCTTGGTAAACTAAAAAGATATATGTATGAAATTATTCTATAGCTAGATTTTTTTGTTAAATTAGAAGATTGCGTGCAAAATATTTCATTAACTCAGGGAAAAAAAAGGAAATGAAAATGAAAAAATGTTCAAATCTACTCAAATATCTGCTGTTAAAAATAGAACAACTGTTGTTGATGTAATGGTATAATGTGAATGGTTTAATATGGACTAGTGGACTACTATTTCTTGACTGATTACAAATCACAAGTACAACTTCAAAACAACAATATGTTATCTAATTCCTTGTGAGAAAGGAAAAGATATATGTAACGTGTATGCACGTGCACACAAACATTCAGGCACTTATGTGGTGAAGAATAGAAGCAAAATTTAATGCAAAAATGTTTATATCACCTCATATATCTAAGTGCACCACAGCAAACTAGTAAAAAAGATACTTCTACTGTAAATGAGACCACACCCATACACGTAAATATCTGTGTAGGAGACAAAAGTGAGTACGAGCCGCACGCTTACAAGTATATTCTTAATAGACAACCAGAGAGTCTCAACATTTATAAACTGACAATGGAGTAACACTGTTTAAATCTGTTGAATGTCTCTGATTTGGTACAAATAACTTGATTATATTGGCAAGGAGAATTATTTACGTAGATAAAGAGACTGATAGAGATTTTTAACCTCAGACAGGGGTTAAATCTGATAGATATTTTAAACCTGATCTTTGACCAGAAAAAGTTAGATGTATTAAACAGACTCTTTCTCTTCTTGTTATAAATAAAATTACCTTCATTATAAAAAGTCTTACTACTGTAGCAACATATTTTTCATAATCCACCTCAATGGATGTTCATGAGAGCAGAATGAATGAAATACCACCTAAAGAGACAATCTCAGACCCAGATGAAGGATTTTTTTTTTTTTTTTTTTTTTTTAAAAAAAAAAGCTCTTTTCTATTATTGCACAAGTAGCTGCAGAATCAGTGGACAACCTAAAAGAATAGTAAAATAGAGAAGTGTAAATCTGGAAAAAAAACAAAAACAAATATTCAAAGCTATAAAATTGATTAAAGGATGAGAAAATGACTTTATATTGCTTTAAATATTAAAAATTTCAAAAGTAGAAGATTAATAGTGCTTAAAAAGGCAATTTCTCTTGTTCCTTTTCCTAACATCTACATTGTCACACTGGATCAGAATAATGCCACGCAATATTTACAGCATTACTTTACAATGTACTTTTTCTTAAATGACACAAGATCTAATGTGTTGTTTACAAAATGAAAAATAACCCTATTACATTCTGCCAACTATTTTGTGTGTGTGCAGTGTAAGGACAGAAATCCCTAGAGCATTTTCAGATTCTCAGCAAAACATTTAATCTCTTTTTATTCTATTAAAGATTATACCTGCAACATCATCTTGTATTAATTTTAAAATTATCTTGTTTAATAAGTTCATATTTACTATAGGAAAACAATGTCATCTGTGTGTAAGAATGAGCTTGTTCTCAGATTTTCTTACAGTTGCTATCTCTACTTGAATTTGAAAAGGCAAGCTTGTTATAAAGCTCCTGAAACTTCTACCGCTTTGTCCCTTCAATATCTCTCTCTTCACTGCTGTAAATATGTGCTTACATCCTTGTAATTTTCCCAGTTAGAAATGCACCCTATCATTTATTTTATTGAGTAAACTGAATCTCTGAAAGCCCAAGGATRCGCAGAAGCTCAAACAGCAGATATAACAGTAGAGAAAGAAATCAGGTGAGGAACTTTGTCAGCTCTGTACATCCGAGTACCCAAAATAGGCTTCTCTCTCAACTTCTTTTGTAATTTTTCACACATCTGACTACAATTCTCTCTTTCTTTAGTTTTTSCTTTCTTCATGTTGTTACGTTCATATTTGTCAGATGTATACCTTTACTGGAACTTTCYAATCACTTCTAGTGATACTGGTCCTATTTACACTGTTCTTCCCTTGCGGATGGAATCTACATGGGATCCTTCTTTGTACCTTTCATTTTTGCACCTTTAATGTGATCTCATTCCCTAATGTGTTGCAGTATAATAATAACCTTGCTATGCAGATACAAAATGAGATAGTATACACAACACAAAAGCCAGTTGAAATTAAAAGTTTTGATTCTTTTTTGTTTCACATTTTTTTAGAACCTTTCTTTTCTCCTGTAAAACTTGCTTCGACATTCTAAGGACTCACTAGTGCACTCTGAATTCCCTGGATGTGTGCTTTACAGCAAAACCAGGATGAATCCTTAAGATTTATTGAACTAGGTTTACTATAGCAGATGTTGGAAATGGTAACATTGGATCTTCCCTGCAACTCTGTGCTCTGAGAGCTATGTTGAACTGAGGGGGAAACTGTAGAGATTGGTCGTTGGGGGTTGTGCTGTAAAATGATGTGTCCAGGTCAATCTTACCTGGCAATCCCAGGTAAGCAATCACACGTTTTCTTCTCTGTTCCACTTCCTTTTTTTTTTTTTTTTTTTTTTTTTTTTTTTTTTTTTTTTTTTTTTTTTTTTTCTTCATTTGGCTTTCTAGAGCACTGGCCCTTGTGTCTATTTGTACTGATGGGCTTTATAGAAGCAAACTGTCTGCCATAAGCAAGACTGTGTCTTTACTCATGCTATGAAACAAGGCATCTTTATACAAACAATGAAAAGTCTACCCCCAAATTACATTGGGACTAATATATTTGAGCTCTGTGCCAATCTGTTTTCACAATTCTTGTTTCAAAGACTACCCCAAATAACCTGCTTCATAATGACTCCTCTGCCTTTTAATTTTTCGTTAGATTGATTGTACTTCTYATAGAAATATAAGAATATAGAATCGTTTCACTATTTTGAGTTCACATGTCAAATGACATCCATATCACGTTCACGGAGAAAACGCAGAATGCACTCAAAAGCCACTTCTGTGCTAATTTGGCCACATATTAAAGGTCTCGAAAAGTAACAAAGGAACGCCAATACAGTCAAACAAACCTTTTCTATTACAGTTTTTATTTTCTTGGTTTTGACTGACATACCTGCAGCTAGAGCTTGCCTGATAGATTGTGGAGATACTTACTCCGCAAGTATAAAATGATAATAAATGCTGAGATGGGAGTGTAAATTCAATGCTTTTACCTTAAGTATGCAGGATATGTGAAGCATTTCCACATCTAAGAGAACTTCAAAAGCTACACAAACCTCTGTAGATGACAATCTAAGAAAAGGACTTGATGACTAGCACAACAGCATACTACATAATATTCTATTTAAGGGAGGGAAGATGATTTCAAACCTTTCACATGGACTGCGCCTGATTGGAAAGGTACAGGAAGATAATATAAGAAGAAAAGAATACAGGAATGAAAGAATAGGGCAGAAAGGCAGATTCTTCATGAATTTAACACTTTGCATAACATACAGATCTAAAGCTCTGAAATTCCAGCTGTCCTGCAGGACAGGTTATTAAAGTATCWGCAGTTGTTTTCCTTTTTATTCTACCTCATTATATCTCACAAAAGAGTTATAGCTACAAACAAGCATGAAGTAAAAACTTTGTACTCCCTATTACCATATTGCTTACCAGTTCTTCAAAGCACCAAAGAAAATCAGGAGTTTCACTGTTATCCTAATAAATATGCCCACCTCCCTCCGATTTCAAGGTAGTCATAGATATGAATCATGCACTTAAGAAAGTATTTTTTCTTTCAAGAACAGCTGATGATACCAAGATGTTTTCCCCCTAAATGTCCATTGCTATATTTTAAAGTTATATGTACTAAATACAGATTATTTTAACATCTCAAGGTGCCCAAATATAAACAAAGCTCATAATTTTTTCATGATTCGTGTTTGTACTATACACTTCTATTACATTTTATTTTGCCTCTATTATGCTTGAAGATCTTTTGTAATAGATGGTTTTCATTGAAATTTGAGGGGTGATATAAGAGGGGAATATAACATAACTTTTTGTAGGAGAACGTGACAGAATATCACAAAAGTGTTTAGGGTATCACTATGATTTAAACCTTTTATAGATTGCTAAACTTGGTAACTGTGAATAATCTCATAGTTAAAACCAGAGTACTGCTTGGTATTTTTGTTTCCCAATTACCTATTCTGTCACGATGACACCAGTGTTTGTTTTCTTTTTTTTAATATAGATGTGCAATATCTGCAAAGGCAGTGTTTTAGTAAATGTTTAAGAGTTTCATAGATAACACCAATTTTAATCTAATGAATTCTGCAGTTTTATAAGGACAAGAAACATGGTACTGCTTGTTTACAGTTGGAGCTGTTAATATCTGAATCRCTGAATGGCCTGGATTTCTTCTCAAAATACAACCCCTTTATGTAGTTGATTCTTTAACACTTCAGACTACCATTACATTTTATTTATATTTAGTACATTTTATGCAACAAACATTTTGTGAAAATTTAKTCAAGAATTCCAGTTTCCATTACAGACATGACAGAATTTTAAAAGTGGCTTTGCTTTTTGTGGTAATCAAACCAAGAACATGAAGGTTGGTGATTAAAACGGATAATAAAAAGGAAATGTCAAAAGAGCAAAAATGCTAATGAACTTTGATATAACATATTCTACTGGAATTCAGCTTCCTTTCACAGAGAAAGTACAGATATAGGATGTAATTGTGTAAGGTTTAAGAAAAGCCAGTAATATACCATTATACGATCCCTATTACAGTTCAGTATTTCATACAGCGTTCATTAAATAAAAACTGAAGAACTCAGAAAGAGATACTTCCAAATAAGGCCACAGACTAATTTAGAATCACACCACTATCAGAAACAGAACCCAGGCAAATAAAATAAGAATGTCACGCTGAAAAATATGAAGGAGAAGCAAGTCATGAAGCACTATGATTACCAAAAGTCCTTCACACAGGAACGAATTAGAGCATGAGCCACAGCACATGCAGAAACACTTGGCTAGATGTACTAAAGACCTGGCTGGAAAGGCTAAGAAATTCCTGCCAACACCAGGAAGGTTTTTGTTTTTTTTTTTTTTTAAAAATCTGTGTGCAGTTTGTTGGTTCAGACTGCATATACAGCAACGATACCTTTCAAAGTGGCTGTTATATCATACACTGGCACCAAACACTGAAAATTTAATATATATTTAACTCAGAGAGGAGTAGAGTACTCCAGAGAAATCCTACAACAAGATATTGACAATAAAACATGCTATAATTGAAACATATTTTTAACAAACATTAAGAACACTAAAAATTTTACAAACTTGCTGTAAATTAATTTCCTCTTCTACAGAGCTCTTCACTCCTGCTTACAAGATCTGATTACCATTTTAATCATCCCATGGCCTGCTCCATGTCACACATGCAGAGGATCATTTCTTATCTTACATTTTGCAACTAGGAGTCATGCTGATTCTCACGGTATGTTGATGTCTATTTTTACTAGGKGGCTCTTAATCTACTTATACCACTGGCCATTTTTCTCAGCCTTCTCTTGTCCTTGCCTCCAGTCTCTGGGCTGTTCTAAAGAGTCCGTGGAGTGATGGAAGCCCTGCAACACCTAAACTGCCCCATTCTTTCTTCTTGTCAACTCCCTCACAGATTTTCTGCCTCCAGAGGAGCTCAGGAAGCTGTCTCAGTTGTTGCTTTTCAAAGAAGGCTATTTTTCCTGTGATGGATTTCTAAATGGTCTCAGACTATCTGCTTTCCAAGCAAGCAGGAACTGATCTGGATCTTGGCCCTTAAACTGTGTGATTTTATTGAAATCTGTGATGCAAAGCCATACAGAGAGGAACATAGAAAGGAAGTAATGCATCTGAGATTCTGGGAAGGAGAGAGACGCCCTTATGTTAATACACATACTAATGCAGAAATGCAGACTTGATATTACAACACCCAGATATGCTCAAAACTTAGAACTAGACCTGCTCATTTTCTGTTTAGCCTGACTGAGCTATTGTTTTCCGCTGCTTTTCCACCTTTACAGTCAGAACTGGAATGGATCTCTGCTGCTCTGCTGTGAGAGTGACATTTGTTATTAGCGCTGTGTCCTACCTGCCTCATTTTAAGAAAAGGAAGCAGTTTACAGAAGCAAACACAGCTACTGATGAGTTGTCTATGCATCTACTGCAAATTCAGATGATAAAGGAGTTCTTTGGCTGCAGTGATTTCTAATGTGCATGCCAGTGCCTTAATCCTAATTATTAACTATAATATTCCATGAGAGAATAGCGACTATATCTCCCATCGATATATCTCCCATCAATATGTCTAGACATGAAGATATTTGGGTGTCTAACTCTAATTGTGATAGATAAGAAGGATAAGTAACTTAATGACTTTGAAATCTCAGTCTAGGCATATAGCAAATCAGTCTGCAGTGAGCTTCAAGTTAGCTTTTGCAACATCTCTTGGAAGAACAGGGAAAAGTAGGAAAAACTATGCTTGGAATAAGGTTTGATTTCTTAGAGTCCTGAATGCTTTCAWTTTCATGAGGTTTAAGAGGAAAACAGCACAGGAGGAAGTGAMGAATGTTATACCTGACATTGGAATATAGAGGGATTTTGGCTTGACCGACTGTTGTTAGAACTTGTTATTTGGGCAGCACATTGGGGTTAGTGATCCTACTTACAAAAGGTATCATGGCATCACAGTTAATACAGACCTTTTGAATTGATATAGACTAGCTGATCTAAAAGACAGAAAAAACAGAGGCTCCGAGCTCCCTGAAATCGCGCTGAGACAGTAGATGAATACCCCAGGGGGTAATAAATTGCAATTCCTATGACATTTATCATTCAAATATTGACACATCTTAATCATGGTTAGTTTGGGTGTATTTCCTATCCTGATGGCATGATGAAGTGTCTTCCAAGATACTATAGCTAGCTCAACAGTATCAAAGTGGTATAAATGCACATAGATGAATACAGGTATACATGTCAGAGATAGCAGATGCAACTAGCCACAGGTGTTCTGCCTATRCTAAAATAGCCCTTCCAAGAAGCCAAATATATTTATCAGGTATGACTTGCTTCCCTGCAAGGATAAAAGCAATAAGCATGCAGTCTCTTGATTTTTCATGATCTATCTTTTGCCTGTAACATTCAACAGTGATAACATCCTGCTTGCACACACATACAGTGACCAAAACATCATTCTTTATTTTGCAATGCTGTTCATCATGTAATGAAAAAATCATTATYGGGATAGTAAGCCAATTTTTAAGTAAGCCATTTTCTGTAGCCAATGCACACCATCATACTCGACCCCTTTTAATTTTCCTGAATGGATGATCAGATACCATCTGTGTTGTCCAGGCTTCCTATAAAAACTAGTCAAGAGGAAGATTCATATAATTTGAATCCATAGTTAACACATCCTGACTAAAGCGTTAAACCTAGAAACTGAAGTCCTAGGGAAAAGAGCTTGCCTAAGCAGATGGGGAGGAGAATATTTTCCATTGAAAACCCTTCATCGCRTCTTATTTGTCTTATGTACGCAGGAGAAAAATTCAGGCAAGTAAATACCAATTCCACGCCCCACTACGAATGACTATATAGAGGACACATAGATAAAAGTTGTGTCTCCACATCAGTCATGAATTAGGTGTTTGTAACATAAAATAGGACAACATTTAAACTTTGAGAATAGTATTTTATGTTGGATTCTTACAAAATGATTATTTTCAAAATATTGATTTGCTGATTCATAAGGACAAGAGGGCTGGGGTTTTCTASTTTTTCCTTATTTCTTCATTTCAGAAACTACTAAGACAATTCCATAAGACATAATATAGCAATACAGATTAGTGCAGTATTAGGATTTATTTTAAAAATGCAGCAAACGAACTTCGTTGGTATTAGTTTTCAGTTAATTTAATATTTAACAAAAAGCTATAAAAACATAACAAACATAAAAACAACAAACCTGAGTATTTATTCCTAAACTTGCTGTCAGTATCAATCAACTTTCGATTCATTCTCTGTTTTGTCAAGCTGTACRTGTTTTCTGATGTTATTCAAACTCAAGAAACAGTAAATTCCATGTCCCACAATATAGGTAATTAGTTTGTAAAATGTATACGAGTATAAATGAGAAAAATCACTGACTTCTAAAAAGCAACACACACAGAGCAGAATAAATCTACGGAATTAGGAAGGAAAAGAAAGAAAAGTGAAAAGAAAAAATCAGGAAATTTTTAAATGTTTAGTAACAGGTGAAGAAAAATACAAACTGATCTTAAAATGGTATGGTATCCAGCACTTAGTACTTTCTCTCCTGCAAACCTTCCCCTGTTTTTAGAAYGCCCCACAAAGTCAAAAATTACTGCATGACCCTTTTAGGGGAAATTTTTACCTCTACATTCAATGATGGAAGTATTTACATGATTTGCCTTCAAGTGTGCACTTTGTTTCTTTTATAAAAGYCCACAACAGTTTTCATTTAACATATCAAATTAAACAAGACTGTTGGAGGGATTTTTCAAGAAAATTGCATTTATTTCCCATTATAATAGAAGCAATAATTAATGATTTTTCATGTCACATTGTTGATTTCTATAGAAGTCAGTTAAAACACTGCCATACGAATTTTCACACCATCAGCTACATTGATTTCCTACTTAGTTATCAGTTGCTGATAAAGTCTCTCATACAAGTATTTATGTTGCCACACTTCCAGCTGTACTTTTGCTTCTGCCACAAACTCCTCAAATTATTTCTTTTTTTCTTTGCAAACAAGAAAGCTTTCATGAAACTTACATGCAGGTTGAACTACAAATGATCCCATATGGGAGCCTGGCCAGCGCCCACCTCAGGACAATGTAAGTGAAAACAAGCATATCCAGTTATTTTGGACTCATTTTTGGCATGTTATAAATGAGCTCCTGTTTCCCAGAAGCTCCTCCCCATCTTTTGGGTCCTAAGTATCCCTTCAGGTAAAACTACCTACAGAAGCTGTAGGGATCTTTCAGATCAGAGTTCATTGCTTTGAGAGTTTTAGCATGCCTTCAGGACATGCAGCAGTTTCCTGGTACACAAGCAGTCTAATGGCATCTATAGCTAGCACTGTGCGTTATTTCTTTAGTAAAGCTCCTTGAATTTCAATCTGTTGCCTTTTCATCATGTTTCTGTGCTTTAAATAGGTAAGACAAAGGAACAACCACATTTCTTTAATAAAGTAAATAACTCTTCTCTCCAAAAGATATGGAATGTGCTCACCCTTGTCCTTAAGGAAAAGAAGAAAATGGCATGCTTTTCACAAATTCATGCACAAACGGTTAGCAAACTCTCACCTTTCATATAAGCTATTAATTTTATTTTATTTTTATGGCATATTTTACCTTTATGGATTATGCAAGATTTTTTCCCCTTCCACAATTGCTAAAGAGCCTTCCCAATTAATGATGGCTACATGAATAATTTATTTATTCTCTTGCCATCTTTGCATTACACAGAAGCCTGTCTGCTAAACTCTAAGTGACGAGAAAAATAAGTATTTCCAGCTATGCTTCTTTTGTGGTTTACAGAAAAAATGGCAAAACCTTCTTTTCTCAAAGAGCTTAGATGGCCTTTTGAAATATTGATCCTGTATATAGTAATATATGACTACATTTCACATTTAGCCATTCTTAGCCCCAGGTACTTGATAGCTGGTTTAAGGAGAGTAAAAGCTGTTTCAAATTCCCAAGCCACAGAGCAGCTGTTAGAAAATTATTTTTTCCCAGCTAAACCTACATTGAAGTAGAAATAATTCTATCCAAATTCTGTGCACTACATAACACATTTGCACATTTAATTTATAAAGAAGGTTAATTACATTGCTCTGCTAGCACGACCTGCTTCCATACTGCAGCCAGAAAGCATTAATGATTTTAAAGAATGCATCAAGGGAGTGGATTTTTTCCTCTAGGGTTGCTTCTAAGTCTTCCGTGCTCAGCCAAGCAATAAGAGATGTATACATATCTGCTGTGATTATATTCAGAATCCCAAGAAGTTTGAACCTGAAGGAATGTCAAACAAAGCTCAATAATAAAAGAGTTTTTGATGCCAGAATCAAAACAAAACAAGCAACATCATTTCTACATAAACCTTAAGCTAAACACATTTCTGGAAAACCATAACTATGCATCCTGTATCTTTTACCATTTACAGCTAATGAGTTCCTGCATTATTCAGGCCAATTATTTCCTAATAATTACAATTTGAAACAGTATGATAGATGATTTTTTATAGAGAATATTAATGGAAAAAAAGTGATASAAGGATATCCACTGTTTGTAAGATGCAGCACATTCATCAAGGATATCTGGCTTGACTACATTGTTACTGCTAGCAAATTATGATCATTCACTGTGTACTGTAATCATGTGATAAATAYGTGAGACGGAGAATAATAATTCTAGCTGGTATTAGTGGAAGTACTGAGTAATTAGTGAACGATTGTTTCAGACCTCTTAAGCAGAGGGCAAGATGCAACCAGTAGATTATGTTCTTCCTTTAAGACGAGGAGACTGATTGCCCCCGGCATTCATATAAGATGCCTGCATGAATTCCAGAAATAATACAGACCTGTCACATACAGCAAGTTGAAAGAACTGGGGGGTGAATAGTGCTTAGTTGCACTGATGGTTACTTTCTTAGCACGCCTACCTCACACCTTTGATGGATTCCTCACAGTCAAAGRTTTTTCCTGAACTGGATGATTGATTACAAAAAAGCAATTTCAATACATTAAGAGCTTCAACGCTAACTTTCTCCTAATTTAATGTGAGAAGGAAAAGATTCAAAATGTTATAAACCTTTTCAGTCATATCTACAGTTACGCAGAAAGAGGATACCAAACACTTTATTACTCTCATGCCCCATGCATAACAACGGCAAGCATAAGGAGTGGTTCAGGCTGTTACACCAGGGGCCTAAAGACTTCAGATCCACAGGCTTGGCTCATGTCTGTGTGGATAAGGAAAATGAACCCATATTTGGTAGGAAAACACGTTAAATAGCTTGCTCAGATTTCAGGGACACAAGTAGCTTGTCTGACTGGGGTCTCTTCAAGATCAAGAGTTTAATGAAATTCCAGAATGAGGAGAATTAACCCCATAGATTAAGGGTAACACACTCGGCATTTACAGTGCTTTTGAAATAGCTACCTAAACCACTTATAAATAGTAATCAAGTAAGCAAGCTTGCTCAAGAAAGTTCCCATTCACAAAACACTTAATAAGTTGGTTTTTTTTTTAAATAAATACATAAAAAAACCTCTCATCGATTCAGCTCTTTCTGACTGAAGTCATTATTTACTGATATGTAGCTATTTATTAATAAACCATCTAACACTATGGCTGATTAATGCTAATAGCATACTGTGCTTTAGATACATAGCAACAGAGGAGAGAACTGCAATGCCTGATCAAATTGGACGAGCTTTATACTGCATTCTGTCATGCAGTTATTTATTTGAAATTGAGAAATGGTGTCTGATACAGAACAGCAGGATGTCTGATACAGAAAAAACAGTTCAAGGAAATGTTTAAAATAACCTCYAACAAGCATAAGTATTGGAGAGTCCACATAAACCACAACCAAAAAGTTGTGGTTTATGCATGCTTTTCATCCATGCATATGATTAAAATTATTCAAAGCAAGAGTAAACCAGCCCATAAGAACATATGAGTTAATCCTTTAAAAAGGCACTTACAAAAAAAAAAAAAAAAAAAAAGGTGTGATTCTTTCATATATATACATAATTTGTTTGTTGTTTCACTGGTACTGTGTTGACTGGTTGACTCTTATTTTTCTTTTAAAGCATATTTTATTTTTCACTATGCAGTCCCTGTTCCTCCTCCCCCCCAATAAATATCTGCGTGAAATGTTCCAAGTCAAGACATCCTTTTTATCACGTTAGAAATCCCTTTCTTATTAAGGAAAAGTACCTAGTGAATCAAGTAAAAAAACCGTAATACTTTAAAGAGAAATGTCATCATGTGAAACACCCCCTTCCAGACAAGCCACAACCCCTGTCTTAAACCAACTCCCCCCAAAGCCCAGTGAAATGTCCTACATGTATTAGAAACCTGTTTTGAAACAGTCCTTGACAAAGCGCGTGTGGCACACTTTGCTAACTTCCTTCTGAGAGGTGTATGAACAATGCATAGGCAGTAGAAAAGTAGATGTAAACACTTAACGCTCCTTTGCCCATGAAAAAAAAAAAGACGTATTTTTCTTGGAGACTTTCTCCAACATTGATTCCTCACCATTTATTGAAACGTCCTTTGATTCTAATGCACAAGGATACTCAATTGTCAAGGCGATGGTGATATTTCTTTTTGTTCCACAGGCCTTGCCTGCACTGTCACAAGGGCTATAATGAGGGCTAACAACAACAATAATTACTGTGTTTCAGTATAGACTACTACACTAATTAAAATTATTTGGATTYTTTATTCCTTTATAAATCTCTATATAACCTCTATAATCCTTTATTTGGATTTCCAAATTCAAGTCAAAACAGCAAAGATCATAATGCCAGTGCTAGGCCCTAATTTACTGCAGATTTATTATTTAAAAAAAAAAACTAAAATCATTGAATGAGTATTTTCTTATACCTCTACCTACCTTATTCTCCTGCAATATTACTCTGTTGCAGGCATGATATATTATCTAATAATTAACCTTATAATAAAAAAACAAACAAACAAAAACAAAACCCAAAACAAACAAACAAACAAGTGCATACTTGAGGATTGTCATATATATGAAGAAGAAATTTTATCCAGATCAGTACTGGGGAGTGTGAGTAGATGATGGAGATGTACCTTTCTAATCTTAAAATCTATTGACTGTAACTACTCCTGTAAGTTAGGCTTGTGACTTTAAAAAAAAAAGTCAAGGCTTTATTCTTATGGCCCTGTGTTGAAACATTTTATGTTAAGTAAATTACTTGTACTGTACATATTAAGACTTCTCTATTTCATACTTGTATGGCGTATCTTCGTTACCTTTAAAACACAGCATTTATAGAAACATCAGGAATTTTTCAGTGTGCCTATAAAAATAAACAAAAGTTTCAACCAAAGCAATATTGGTTTGAACACATGCAGGAAGGATTCTACGGTAATTCTCAAAATTGAATTTTACTGTAGGCTCTAAATTATTTTAAACCCTGATATCTAGGGAAATTAAGATTACATTGACACATGGATTTCTGTGCTGCTCCTAGAAGTTTGAGTACTCATACTTCTATTAGTTTGGAAGTATGCTGGGTCCCCTTCCTAATTAAATGGTCATTCTGACTGTTTTACAGTTATTCAGAGAGGGTTCACATCATCTGTATACTGCTTCACCAACATAAGACTATTAGACTATTAGAGATTTGCTTTTGAAAAAAGTTTTAAGAAGTATATTTAATTTCTGACATCTCAACCTGCACAAAATTTTGATGTAAACATAATTAGACCACTTTAGAAATAAGAAAGAATTGTACTAAAATGTTTCAAAATACTGGCTGAAAATGTTATTGGCAATGAACTGTTACCAAAATACACTGAATCATCTAAGGAATAGAGTTCTCCCTGTCACTACACCCTTGCATACTTTTAATACTTAAAAAATAAAGATATGCCTTATAGCGACTCCTTGTGTTCAGTTCTCTGGTAGAGAGTAAATGGTCAAATGAGAAAAACATGAAAGATTCTAGAAGTCCTACTGTAATGACTATTTCCTTAGAAGGAGTTAAGAATTTTTTTAAGGGAAGAAAAAGGTTAAAACTATAAAAATAGCCATTTAAAGACTTTGTCATGTTGACAATAACTTCCTTTTTGAAAGTCTAAAAGGTCTTTCTTTGAATCTCCATAYGTCCTCGTCTTTATCTCTGGAAGAGTTAAGCTGAATTATAGCTTTGCTATGCAGAGAGGGTTCAGTGAAACTACACTGTCTAGATTTTAAGAAATTATTCCTTTTGTAACACTATCATGAGCTCCAGACAAGAATCTCCAAAAAGGAGGTTTAACTAGCCTAAACACTTACTACTTTGTTTCTATGCGGTGCCATGAGGCTCAGACCTCCTGAGGGCAGCCTAGGCAGGCTTCCTCAGCTGAGTTCCCCAGATGCTGCACAGGACTGCAGCTTCTCTCTGGTTCTTCTGCGGCAGATGATGAGCTGCAAGGCAGTCCAGGAGCACACCACTCTTCTCGGCTGCCGGTCACCACTGTGGTACTGCAAAAAATTGGCATGCAACCTCGGCTGCGGTCTGATTGCGCCATTACCCTGAAGCATGGTTAGCCTAGGGCCTGCCCCAGCTTCTGGGTAATTCTGTTGCAGGCACGCATGGAAGACACATACACAGACAACTGCTGCTTTCTCACAGCAGTTACTTCACCAGCTCAGAAAGGAAGGGTCAAATGAAAGAACGTCACCAGGATTTGAAGCCAGATGAGACAGACACTTCACTTTTTCCCTCTCAGAAGCATCTGTCACAATCACTAGCAACTCCAGCGCCTAAGCCAAAAGATGATCGTCTCCTCATGTCCTCAATTCCAGCCTGACAAAGTATCTGCAATCTGTGTTTAACCAGTTGTTTGTTTAATCATTTGCATTAGTGTTAAACAGATGTAAAGTACTATTTATATGCAGTTGCACCACAGATTTTCATTTAAGATGCAGGACAACGGTGAATCAAGTCCAAAGAATGCCACTAGGTACGGTAAAATGGTATCATGCTTTGAAATCAACGTCTCATACCTGTTCTTTTCAGCAAACCAAAAAACCACAATGAAGTATTTAATGTTTTGTAAGCCTTCCKATATTTTACTTTTCTTTCCTTACATTTGTATAGGTTTTGAATAGATGCTGCTATTGAATGTATGCAATAATTTAAAATGCTCTTTGAACAGACAGTTTTACTGTTTCTATTTATGGAAACCAGATAACGCATACAGAAAATTCAATTAATGTTATACTTGTTTCCCCAATTAAATTTCTCTAATTGCATTTGAAAGTTTGAACTATGCATTACTGTAGATGTTAGTACCAGAAAATGTTGGACTTCTCACTAATCAAAACATACATGAGTGATTATGAACCAGAATTGTCTCATTAATTTCAACAGAAACTTAAATTTACTCTTTGGCAAATACTTTGCATGTTAAAACATATAAATAACTTTCCTTATCTTGGTAAACATAACTGGAGATGCAGATATCTGCATTTGCAGCACTTAGAATTACATCTTCAGTGCTCTATGCATGGTTTGTTTAGTTAATTGATTTTATGCATTCTTACGGATTTATGTTTATTTATCAAATTCACAGAATGCAAATGCTGACCAGCACTTCCACACAGTGTTTGGAATTCGCACAGGTTTTCTGATTTGAAGAAAAAGTTGAGGATCATTGATCACACTTCAGAGAATGAAAATATATTTCCAGTCACACATGTTAATCCTTGATCACACGTGTTCAAAAAGCAAACTGCAATTATGTGTCAGTGGCCTGGAAATTCATAATTTGGTTGCTTAAAATTAGCTATGCACTCAACGCCTCTGAAATGTTACCACACAAAACCTGGCATAAAAAGAAACAAAACAAGCTCTCTAAAAATAAAATACCTGCTTTTCTTTTAGTCATCTTTAATTTTTCCTGTTAGAAGAGCAACAAGTGACATTTCCTATTCCGTTACTAATTTCTTCACACATGGAGATAGAAAGCCTTAGATAATATTTGTTGGTGCGTTAGGCTGCCTCACTTTTCATTGAAGGGGAGTCCACACGTAGTATTTTTCTGCTAATTCAGCTGTAGGATCAGCAATTTTGAGCAGAGAAACAATATCAAACAGCTGGAGACCATTAGTATTTTGATCTTGTACAGCCATTTCTAAAAGTATCTTTGTCTTTTCCTAACACACTGTGAGCCCACACCTCCTATGTTCCCCTCTCAGGAAACACATTTGCAAATACAGTGGTTTGTACGGTAGAGAGACTGGTAGTACTAGAAGATCCAGTAGGGGAAAAAATTAATTCCACCCTACACACACATACACCTAGCTGATAAGGATGTAGAAAGAACAGAAATTTAATTTATTAATGAAGAAACAGGAATAACCAATATATAGTAACAGACATCCTGCCATAAAGCAAAGAGAAATAGAAAACACACTAGTAACACTGTGCAACAGAATACATACAGATTCAACTAAGAGGTCTCTTCAAATATTTTTTGAAAATAATAATTCTTTTTCATTATTAAACAGAAAGAATGCTTCTGTCTTTTTATTATGTTAAATCTTTTATTTTATTAAGAAATATTTTATTTCTGCTATGAGGCTCAATGAGTGTCTCCTGCTAGGAAAAGCTTACTCACCATCTGTTTAGTGGAAAATCCATGACACAGACTGCATATATCAGGGACCTGATTCTTATTTACATTTCTAGATGAGAGATGCTCTTCTCAGAGGAGCATTTTATTTCTATTTTACTTCCTATTTTATGTCTAAAAGGCCACCTAGCAAAAGGTGGTTTGCTTCAGCTTCAGATCTATGTAGCATATRACAGTTGCTTAAGTTTACCAAGGGTGATTTCTGTACACTTCATCTAAAGTGCAAAAAAGGTGGAACAGTAAAAGGAAGGTTATAATTTATTAATTGTGGGAACAATCTGCAAAACTGATTTCTGTTTTCCCAGAGTTATAGATGCTAACCTGTCCTTATGTTGGAGCTGTAAAAAGCAATCATCATTACTGTACAAGTAAAACATTTTTCAGAACAGAGTATTATTTTCACCTGCGACCACAAATTTGTGGTCTAAAAGCTGACCTCAGCAGGAATTTAAGCAAGATACCCCTTATGTCTTTGTAGGTTTCTTTTCTAAGGCGAATAGCCCGTTCATAATTTTTCAGGTGAATTACTCCTAGCCACTTTAGGTACATGAGAGATTAAGTAAAATAGAGCTATTTCCTTCTTGTTCTGAAAGCAAGAAAAAAGGCTTTTGGGATTTGAGAGGAAGGAACATGAGGAAGCTAAGAATCATGTGCATTTGATCTCTTTGTCATTTCATTTCTTGAAGTGGAAGACTGAAAAAATAAAAGGATGTTATTCTCTAGATGGCTGAACTCAAACATAAGCCAAGTTGCACATGATTTATATAGTGGAAATATGTTCAGGGTGAGATGTCTCAGCATGTTCCCACATTGCAAGGATTTCCCCATTCATGGAGACAGTGTGGAGTAAACAGACAGAAGCCTATGGCTCTTTTGTGCTACAGGTGCACCGTACTGCCATATCAAAATGTAGCAGAATTTTTACACAGTTTGAAGTAAAGGTATGTTACACAAAGGCAACATGGCATTATGCATTTTTCACATAATTAGTATACACTCAATATTCCTGGTATTTTGATRTGGGAAATGGGACAGTATAGAGTGACAAAAAAATCAAATACTGATGACAGTAGGGCTTATTTCCTACAATCCTATTCTTATCATCTTGAGCTGACATTGTCACAGGAGACAAACAGGAAGATTTTTAATTTGTGTATTTTGGCAGCGCTAATGGATGGAATAATACCATTAGGCTTCTGTTTTGGTAAAATGTAATAACCCCAAGGCCGTTCTAAGGTCTGTAGACATAAAATATTCTTATAGTAAGAATTTGAAATGGAAAACAGACAGATAAACATCCTATTAATCTAAACTATTGAGTAAATACTACCCATCAATAGGACACACTCTTACCTCCCCATTTCTGAATTTTATTAACCTGTTGACAACCTCAATGACAAGAAGTTAGTCTACATAAAACAAGAAAAATGAAAAAAACTCTGGACTCCCAAACTGACGGTGAAAAAATCCTTTCTACTATTTTCTGACCCTAGCAAAATGATACGCCTTTCTAAGAAATAATACTGCTCTGAGCAGAGCTCTTTTAAAGAAAGGGGTTTGTATTTGGTGGAAAGGAAAAGCAGACACAGCTGAGAAGTTTTCAAGTGATTACTGGTAGAAATATGAGCTAATCTGGGAGGTAAAGGGTAACTAAGTTYACATGGGCACCGCTAAATAAAAAGTGGCCAGTAAAAAAGTCCAGGTTCTGGGCCTCTTATTAGTGGCACTGCTAAACTRCTATCACAGCCCTTACCTCTGGTTTAGCATATTCTAATCAGAGCAAAGAGAAATATTCAGTAAAAGAAGMTGGCTGTAGGCCAGCTGGATGTAGATATGTCCATGCTACTTGGTCTTAAAGCCAGTGACTGGTTCCTAGCCCATTTTATTTGGCAGTGCAGGTACAATTTAATTAACAGAAGAGCTGCTAAAATGAAAAACAGCAATAAATATAGTAGAAGGAGAATTTTGAGAATGCCAGTAAGTTCTGTTGCAACCAGGAAATGATGTTCTGAAGAAAAGACCTAGCAGTCAAGGCTCCTTAGGTAGAAGAAGTAGTTCAAGCTGTTCTAAAGTCATTGTTCGATTCCTTCAACAGGATAAACCAAAGTACCTTAAAATAATATGCTAATATGTTTATTTTGATATGTGAGTGAAATTTATGAATAACTTTTCAGTATGAGGACTTGAATATTATCTTAAGCCATAGCTATTCAGTTTTAAAGTTCAACTTTACCTTTCATGATAGCTGTCMAGGGTGTTGTCTTAATTGAAGATCTCCAACTCAGCAAGCATGCAATGGGGAATAGTTGGAGCACTAGTACGTTTCATCCTCAGATTTTTTTCTGTCTAACCAGAGAAGGTGATGATGGTAAGGCAGGAGGAATGGCGCGATATATCTGGATACAGATGAATTATGCATTGATAATACAAAAAATTTGCAACACTTATTTAATTTTGTTTTGGACTATCTTCAGATGATTCTTTTAAGCTAAAGTAATATTAAATAATAAAGCACATTTAAAATGAAATGAGAATGATAATTCAATCTAGAAACAGGTGCTATTTTTTAAAAACACAAATTAATGTAAAGTGTTGATATTATTCTACCATATAGTACCTTGATCTCTTACTGAAGTTTTACAGATGCCTTGTTCATATCCTTTTGATTACCTTAAAATTCAGTAATTGAGTATGATTACATTGAATGAATGCAATGCTTATCAGCTCTTATCAGCTTCCTTTAATTTTTGATAGACAGAAACTTCAAGTAGCATGCATGAGTATAAACCTACTGCCTTCAGGGAAGGTATGCTAGCTCTACCCAGTCAGGATATGGACTGCAGCAAATAATGTGCAAGTATGACAAGCTACAGGTGACTGCTTAGATCTCCAAGTAGCTTACCACAGTAGTATTATTACGCTTTAAATGAAAAGGTGAGTTGTAGAAAGAAAAAGAAATTTGCTTAGGACTAGAACATAAACAAGGGAATTGGATTGGGTTTTCTTCCAAACAGACACCATTAGTTTCATGCCTTTTTTTAATGCTGTGCCACATAGCTTAAATGGTTAATTTCATACTAGAATTATAAATCTATGGAGTTCATATTAGTCCTTTTTTCTGTCTCACAATTCAGAGCAAGGAGATAATGAAAGGCTTTCTACTACTTTAAAAGCATTTTAAAATAGTCTAGAAAGCAAAACAAAAGAACCATCAGGTAGGACAAAMCAACCAAATAATATGCAATGTCATGTCTGCAGGTTACTCCTACCCAGCCTGGCCCTGGAGGAGACACTTCACTGCTAAGGAGGTGGGCAGCAGGGCCCTTTAGGGCAATAGGAGCCAGTCAAAGGACATGGAAGAGTGCATCTCTCTCCTCCCACCTCCTGGGCATTTCACTCAGCTCTTATCCTTTGTAACAGCAGTTTGACTATTTTTTTCCCAGGTTGGTACTAACACTTCACATACTACTTCACTTGTTCTTTGCATCTCTCARCTCTCAAAAAAGGGCTGTAAATATGCTGGGTCTTGGTGGCTTTCCTCATTGCTTGAAAAGTTCATTCTCAGGCGAGTATGATAAACTTACGTTATAAATAATGTTGTCAAAAATAATGTTACAATAAACATTATAATAAACTCTCAGGTTAYCAGTGACTGTTACCATGCTTTCCTCCTCCTCAAAACCTAGTTCTCCAAATCTTTCTTCAGAAGTCATGTTTTCGCTGACAGTTCTTATTCTTCTCCCTGGATTAATTCCAAATGCTCAGTACAAAACGTGGTGCTCAAAATTTGCGATAATATTAGACAGCCCTTACTAAGCAGAAATAAAAGTACAAAGCCTCTGTTTTATCAGAATGCAGAAAAATACTACTTATTAGCCCTCAAACTTCCTTTATAATTTACTGGGAAAAATCAAAATTTGTTTGAGCTCAATCCTAAACCAGAATGCTTAGTAAATCAGAGCAGTTGATTGTACATATGTTAAAAAGACCCCAAAGCAAGCATCTACATTCCTAAATAGAAGCACTGCTTTTAGTGACAGTTTACTAACAAGAAAGAGCTGAAAAGGATCCATTCATCACAGGTATCCAATGAATGAAWGAACAAATAATTGGAAAACTTCACTTTGAGTCTTCCTTCTGCTGTGGAGGATCTTTCCCCTTAAAATGTATTCTCAGATAAATCTTTGAAAGAAAGATTTTTTTCAAAATTAAAATTTCACTAGATTTGCCCCTCCCTTTTACACTTTACAGAGAACTAGTTACAGTTGAGGATTTGGGGGGAGGGCTTGGGCTGTTGGGGTTGTGGTTTTTTGCATTTTTCAGAGTTTCTTTTTTCTTTTTAGCTGGCTACTATT
>JAYKAV010002717.1:537191-776598 GCA_035582835.1 Phoebastria nigripes
TGGTTTAGTGGGGCATGGTGGTGTTGGGTTGAYGGTTGGACTCGATGCTCTTAGAGGTCTTTTCCAACCTTAATGATTCTATGATTCTAAGTAAGAGACATCATCTACTTTATAATTAGGACATGTCTAAGATACTTGGCTGCTTAGTTAATATATCAATTAGGCTTAAGCATAAGTGACCAGACAGCTGCACCCTTTTGTGAAAAACTTAGTTGCTTGTAAAAAACTCTTGAATAAATTCCWGTGATATTAAGATTTTTTTCTCTCTTATTACACATACTGCACTAAGCTGTAAATAAGTGTTCCATTGTTATATTGGTGAGATGTRCAGATCATTTACAGCAATGAAAGTCACAAGTGTGTAGTTAGAGGTTTCTAAGATGTGACAGTCAAAAGTGACAAGTCAGCTTCCCCAAAGCTTTCCAAAATTGCAAATATTTTTATCATGAGGCTGGTTTTAAAATAGCACAGGTAAGATTTCTTTCTCATTTATCTTTAGGCCTAAGATTATATTATGAAGCTTTTCTTTGCAACCATGAAAAGTTAAACTATATAATTATGTGTTTTTAAGAGAAGCTTTAAGTGAGTAAATAAGAACTGCCAAGGCTACACATCAAATTCTCTCACCGCCTGGCTGGAGTTGGTTTGTATGCTAAAGATCACACAATTACTAGGTCTGAATTTAAAAGGAACCTTTCCCAGGTCAAACGAGCTCAGCTGCAGAATCTGTTTGTTTTTCTATGTACCATGATTTGACTACTACCATTTCTTGCCCAAAATTTACTGTCATTGTGGAGGCTCTATAAATTAATGAAAGCTTAGTTTCTCTCTTCTTTACCTTAAACAGGTATTGTTATTTTTTAGGGCTGAAATATTTTATGTAACTGAAGATTTTGGAGGTGTTCTTGAAATCTGGGGTCACCTCAATGGTGAGCAGAATGGAAAGAGTCACACTGCATAGTACGCTTAAGAATACTTCTAAACACAGTAAAAACAGTACTCTGTGCTGTATATTGTCTATTACTTAGATAGGCTGTCTTGACAAACCTTGTTTACAAAGGGACATAACTCATACTGATAGAGTTTTCATTCACTGGGCACCAAAGTTGAAATCTCAGTGCACAAAAGCATTAAGCTACAAGAAAAGGAATCATTATTTAATTTGTAGGGTGAATTATATTTCAGCTGTTTCCATTCCTGAGTTACCGATAGCCAATAAAAAAGGAGTTTGAGATTGAAAAAGCAATCTGCTCCCCGTGCTGGGTGACAGAAATTAATATCTTCRCAAGGAATGCGCTCGCTACGCTTTCTTTTTCTTTTGAGTCTTGCCTGAACCAGATGACTGTCCCCCAAATTCTGCCTTTTTATTTAAGTATCTTTAAGTGGAGAAAAATTTTTGTCTTTGATTTACTTATCTCACTCCAGCCAAGAGCAGTGTACTTTTGGAGAGAGACGTTTCTCCCAGACAGGAAATTACCTCTTACTTTGTCAGATAATCAGTGGGCCATATAAGTCATTGCTGGCCAGCAGACATTTAGCTGGTAACTGTTCCAAGGGCAGTGCCAGGTGTTCACCTGCGAGCACGTTATACTGTTTTGATAAGCCACTGTCCCTCAGCCAGGAAGCAGGAATGATCACACGTTTTTAGCCTGCTGTGTTGAATCTCCATGAAGTTTCCATGTGCCTTATTGCAACTTTTTCTATATTGGATTATTTAAGCACTTCTTGGCGATACCACATTATATGGCTCCCAGGTTAAGTGAGGAAGTTACTAGATGGAAGAGTAGAAGTTAGACAAATGTTCTTTAATTATTTCTGTCCAGATTTCAAGGTTTTTCCATTATTTTTCATGTTGTGTAATTACTAGCATTATCATTAGAAATAGACTTTGGTGCTAAGTAGTAGTAGATATCCATTTTCTTAAGGAACTTGAATAAGTTTTAGAAAGGCAAACCCCCAGCGTTTTCCTGAATTTCAGACTATATGCTTTCAAGGTATCTTTCTTACCAAATATGCATGGGAAAAACCTGTGTAGCAGGCATAAAAGAAGTTTTTTATTTTACTTCAGCATAGCACTATGCTTTAGTGTGTCATTAAACCTAGAAATGCTTTTAGGCATTTTTCTGAATTAGACTCTACAGCTATTGGCACTATGTATCAATTTGATAGCAAAGCGAGGAATAAAATACAGAAGTCATAACTTGTAGACTTCACAATTAAGTTTTCAGTGCATGTAGGAATGAATAGTTCTACTTCATATTTTATTATTCATATTTGTCTGAAGTATCTTATAATTCTTGTTTAACATATAGGCAATTTAATCCATTCCCACTGTTCCAAAGTGCTGAATACCTTTACAACAATCTTGAGAATAATGCATCTTTGCTCTTAAATATGATCACAAAAATAATCACAATGCATATTCATATATACAAGTGATTACTGGAATTATTAAAGTAATAATAGAGGTACTTGTTAGATGTGGGCCATGAAACACTCTGCATGCCTTTCTACCTGAAGACCTCAATTTGCCATTAAGGGAGTAAAATGGGTGAATCTAAACCAATTCTGGTTCTCTCTTGTGGAGGTGCACTATTTTCTCCAAGTAACAGACCAGCCTCCAGGTTCAAAACCTAGTCAGATGACAGATGTTACCTTTCAGTTGCTCATTGGAACTTCTGTTCCCAAGCCAGAAATAAGTATTATTAAAAAGACTGAAAATCGGTTTAAAAAAAAAAGTCTGACTTCTCACTGCACATTGATCAGGATTTACTATCTTACGGAATTGTTTATTTGTTTCAGGAATTCTGTGGCACTTGATACTGCAGGAGACACTGAATTTTCTTGGATTTATATGCATGTTTGTCACTTTATTTTCTGCTGTCAGAATTTTTATCAACCAACATTTTTTAATTTTATACTTTTAAATCTATAAAAATTATTGCTTCAGTTCTAATGCTGTCCTTCATTAGCTTAAGAGTAGAGTAACTGTGTATTTATGTTAATGCATATAACCAAAAGCATCATTACTTATTGTCACTAACTAAACCATTCAAAAAACTGGGCATGATTTTGAAAAAACTCCAGCAATGCAGAATCATGTTATTTCTAGAAAGGCAGAAATTTTATCACATTGATTTCACTGAATTTAGCTCAATGATCAAATATCATTCAGTAAAACTTGATAGCTGTAACTATCTGCAACTATTTAGCAGTATGTTGATAAATATGTAGTGTTTGTATGATTAATATGTTTTTTTCAGTGTTTTACTGCAATCCGTAATTGCTTATCTGTGACTAACTGTAAGTGTTTCCCAGTGAGAAAAAATATCTCTTCTAGAGTACGCTGATTCTGCCTTTTAAAGATCATGGCAAGAACAAGAAACACTTAACATTAGTGAATTCTTTTGACCATGTGATTAGCCTCATTGATACTTGATACACAGAGTATCATATTCTCAAGAATATTCTTCTCAGTAAGAATTTTCTCATCATTTTCCACAATGAGTTGCAGGTGGTCACGTCCATGTATGCAATGAGTGTACACAGGATTAAACCTCAACTTTGAAAATGTTAATCATGTGAACATTATGTTCAGAGAAAATGAATGATACAGATAGCAGCGATATCTTTGGGGATTTGTAACATTAAATAATCAGATGGGTTGTTTTCAGATACATTGATTTTCCTAAGAAATATGTTTGAGAGATTATATTCATATAGCAAAGGGAGCAGCTTGGGGCACAGCTGTGTAAAACCTGCGAAAGTCAACAATGTACTTCAGATTTCTTGCATTTCAGTATCTTAAGACAGAAATACTTTGAATGGTCAGAAAATTTTTTAGGGTAATGCATTTGTCTCTGACTTTTCTGCCCAATGTTTCCTAGAATATATAAACCAAGCTGGTCATAATGTCCACATATTACTTAATTTTGTAACACCTCCAAAAAAGTGTGTTTTTATGCTGCTGGGTTTTTGGAGCTTTTTTGGGTTTTTTTGGTGACATGTGATTTCAGGGGGAGTAATTTTTTTGCATTAGTGATTCTGTTTTAAAAACATGAGAATTACTTTAATGATTCCCTAAGATCCTTCTAGTCCATTATTCTGCCTCTAGCAACGATCAACAGCGTATGACCAGGGGCCAGCATCTAGTGCTCTCCCAGCCACCATCATTCCGTGGAACTTTCAGCATCCCTAATGTCTTGTGGAAAACAGTTTCACATCTTACTACACTCTGTGACCCCCTCAGTCAGTTCTTTTCCATGCTGAAGATTCCTACTTTATTTAATCCTTTTTTGTTCGGAGCCAAAGGAGATCATCCTCATTTTCCTTCTTTCTACATTTCAGAGAACAGCTATGCATCAGTAACAGAGATTTCTTCTCCTATTTCCAAGTTGGATTCCAGTTACTGATGTACAACAATAATTTATTTCTTCTAGGGGCTTATACGTATATAATACATACACATTTGGTTTACACCAATAGTTATTGCCAAAGAGAAGACTACTAAAGACACTAGGTTTTTGGTTTCTGTTTTAAATATTTTTAAATATCAAAACGTAGCAACAAGTATAGAAGATAAGCCGTAAGACCACTCTAACCAATATCCTACATAAAGAACAGGTAAAAGCAGATGCCTTGGAAAGAGTGCCAAAACATAGAGAGGTATATATGATGCTTCTCCCTATCTCTCGACCCCTGAATTTATATCTCTACATGATAAAGCTCAGCTAAATTTCAATACATTTACAGTAGTCAATTCTGTACTCATTTATTCAATGGTAAATTAAAGTTTGGCAGAAGAATACAAGACTGTGTTTCAGCATCTGATTCTTTTAAAAAGATGTAAGTAGCAAAAAGAAAATTGGAAACATCAAATATAAAATTCTTGAGAGACTGATAGTTTGCTTGAACCATTTTATAAAGGTTCCTCAGAAAAATAAACAAAATTATACCAGGAACTGGGAAATATTTAGGAAAGCAGAGATAATCACTGGCGATAACAATTCTAATAGATAAAAGTATACTGCAAACTCTCAGCAATCCAGAACTCTACAAGCAAAAGGAGCCAAACCCTGTAATGTATTTCTTTTTGTCAAATACAGACTGACCTTATTTTGTGCTCCTATCTTTTTCTTACTAATGAAAAAGGAAAAATATTAGGCATTTGGTAAGTGGGAACTTCAAACTGCCTGTACCGTCTGTAAGCACAGCATAACTGAGATGATGCATCTGAGCAGAAATAGCCATCGCTTTACGGGGGGCAGGGGGGAATCTTTCCTCTTAAAACATCACATTTTTAACCAAATATGCAGTGGCAGTATCTGCTTGGACAAGGTTTTCAGTAATATGTGACATCTGAACTGAAGATAGGCTGACAATATTCACGGACCTGATCAAAAGTGGTGCATCCAGATGACAACTGCTATGATTGTGAAAGATCAKAGAGACAATCATCCGTTTGAGAAAAAAATCCAGCTGCAAAGAATTCTAAGTTCATCTTAAAATACAAATTTTCACAAAATATTTATTTCCTACTTTTTCCTTTTTCTGCATAACATTTTAATATTTTATAGAACACTATCTATTCAAAAGAATTTTGAACCATAGCCTCTATTCCTGTAGAAACAAATGGTGAACGCAAATAGACGTAGCATGGTACAGAGTAAAAGGCTTTTTGTAGCTTATCATGGATACGTGATACATGCACAGCAGTACTATTTTTACTCTGAGCACATATATTATTTTCATTACTTGCAGGTCTTATCAGAAGTTTTGTTTTAGCAAAACCAAATACCTATTTGGGCAATCTGCACCAGTAATCCATGTTTTCATCAAAGATCTCTCACCTCTGTGCTTTCTGCTTAGGATAATTGTTTATACAGTATTTTTATTTATTGCCAATAACTTTACACAACAAAATATATTATTTATAGAACATTTTCATATTTCTTGGAAATAGCCATTATTTTTTGAATAGTCAGGCCAACTCTTGCTTGTTTTGCACTTGTGCAAAAGAAAATTCTGCATGCATTTCTTTTTGGTTTCACTTCTAGCAAGCTAAGTAATCTGAAAGACCTATTGGGATTTGACTCCAACTGACTAAAAACTTACTCCAGAGCCATAGAATTATGCTCTTGTTTTTCATCCACTACAATGTCTTCTACCATTTAATGGACAACCTTCAACAAAAACACTTGTAACTGCAGAAAGTTCAGCCAAGAAGCAATTAGCAATCCCTCCTCAACTCTAGCCCAAACAATGTACTTGTAATTACAGAAGAGACAAAGACTAAGGTTAACAAACTAAATCCACCACTGAACAGCAGCATTTCTTCCACCAGTAATTCTTATGGAGAAACAGMGATTTTAATCAGATTACCATAATGATTTCATTTCTGAAAATACTGTGCCCTTAGATCCAGAGTTCACTTTGTTTCATTGCTGCTCACAACACAAGGGCTCATCTAGAACTAGAAACAAGTTAAAGATTGGTTATTGGTTTAAGCACCGAAAAAAAAAGATGGTGGGTTTGCTTTGGGTAGGTTTAGGCCTTGAGTATAGGATGTAGAAGTGATGAGAATAAGACTTCTACATATTTTATGCCATAAAATCATTTGCTGTAGGAGTGAGACCCGCCTCCCCTTACTGGCCAGCTACCTGCAGCGTAAAATAGAATTACTCCTCTGCTTTGCATGTCAGGGCCTGTGCTTCCAGTAACAAATCTCATGTTTCAGCCCTGGCAGTAAGCAGGGCTACCTTGCAGTAGTTCATATTTGTTACTTTTGGGGAGCACAGATTGGAATCGGTCGTGAAACAGCCACGGCAGCGGTACAGAAGTTTCATCAAGCTTAAGGACATAGTTCTTTATGGTTTGGGGGGCTGGCCTAGAAGTCCTTCACTTTTTACTCTTCTGTCATCAATATATTTACTTAAGCCTGTAATTTCCCAAAGCAGTTTTATCTGCAAATTTTGTGTGGTATGAAAAAAATGCAACAAGAACTATAGTGAATCATTTGAGAAGAAAGCTTAATCAAAGGTATTTAATTTCTGTTTGTTTCTCTTAACACTGTTCATAATTTCCTTTTCTTCCAATGACTATGCTGTGTCCTTTGACAATTTATTAAAACATACTCTTTTTCCATACATACACATTAAATAAGCCATACTCATATCCCAACCATCTGGAGTCATGTTTGAGATCCAGATGTGTGAGTGCTCAACTACTTCAGTCTATAGTTTTGCTTCAAATTTACCATTTAATTGTAAAACTATTTTAAATAAATTGATTCCACATCAATAAGTCTGTAATATGAATTGTTTCCACTATCAAATGTAATACTTTTTTTTTTTTTGTATTTTACTCTTTTGTAGTTCATCTTCAATTGCCTATAACTATGACTTTTTGTTCCTTCAGTCTCATTTGATATCCCAGACCTACACTTCATTATAATCTTTCTGCTGTTTTCTTAGTCATCATCAGCATTTGTGACATCTGACACTGCATCTCATACACAGTGGTAGGAAAAAAAAAAAAGGATGCTGTCAGCTTTTTTTTTTTCCAGGAATTATCAGATAATGTATAATCCTGAGAAAGTAACTAGAAATGCAATACATTTTAATACGTATTTAGTGAAACATTTAGTTTTCTCTAACACTGATATGAAGACTATTTACTTTGAAAAGAAAAGGTTCTTCCTAATCAGGGACCCGGATTAACACCTTGAATATTATTTAAATATTTTGAAGAGAAGAGTCTGTTTGAAGTGAAGTTCCATACAGACTAGATTAAAACCATTACATACAGGTTTATTTGAATGACTGCACTCTTTGCAGCATTGGCAGAAGTCCCAAGATGGACAGAAAGACCTATTCCCAGTTATTATCTAATCTCCTTGCCCTCTAGATTTGAAAGGTAGAYGAAATAGTAAATTGCACGGTCTGCAGTTTAGAACTCTCAAATTCTTTCATTCACCTATTSTCCCCTTCTAATGAGCTGTGGAACAATGTTCAGCCACTATTTATTCATACTCAATAGAGTGTTGGTTTGATGAAAAAATGATTATTTTTATTCCTCCTTCAGCAGTCTTTCCTTATAAATGCTGACCTCAAAACTAGCCTCTTGGGGATACAAACACTCTCACCAATAAAGATTATTAAAGTTCCCAATGGAGGCCTGACCCGAGACAGCAGAAGGTCAATACACTATGACAGAATATACTAGCAAGTAAGGAACATATTAGTACGGTCCATCTATCTTTATGGCATTTAGAGACATACTTATGTAAAACCTTTAAATTGAAAAGGTTTCCCAAGCAATTTTAAAGTATCTGAGCTACTTTTATTGTTTGGGGTTTTTTTGTTTTGTGTGTTTTGTTTTTTTTTAAAGAGAATTTAACATGGGAACTCAGAAATGAGGGTCATTAGTAGTCAGCAACTTCAGGGGGGTTTTTAAGCTTCCTTGTACACCTGTTTGATAACARAAGGACACTGTCAAACCTGACTATCATTCAGGTGAAACTCAAAATTGTAGTTCCATCTGTGCATTTCTCCCTTCAGACAGGCTGCAGAGCTCTGACATATCAACTGAATTGTCACGGTAAAAATAAGCATAAAAAACATTTTATGAAATAGAACTCTTGCCTAATCTGAAGCCATCTACTTCAGTTTTCATAAATCCTAATGACCATACATTAGCACATACTACCTTCCTTTAATCACTATTTTCTGTTATATTAAATTTGCAGTAAGTAAATGCATTTGGGTTCTTCTGAGTTGAAGATGGGACGTTCTGTAATGTAAGTGAAATTGCTTAATAGCCATCTTCAAATCACACGTTTCAGATTACCTTCTCCACAGAAAAAAAAAAAGCAAACCAAATTACTTCATTTAATATCAGTTCCTACCCTAATAACAGTTTTTTAATTTACAGTGTAATGATTTCTGTTCCAGAATTTTCATCTCAAACAGATGACGCTATAAAATACTTTGTTCCTCCCTTTAACAATGTCATTGTTCAGTTCATTTGTAACTCCCCTTATCCTGCTTTCAGAGGTAAATTGTCAGTGAATTCAGTCAACTGTGACATGTAATATCACAGTTTAGTCTAATACAGAAAACTGAAAAACAGATAAGGGGGAAAAAAAAAATCTCATGGTGAATAATTATTATTACAAAATCTCACTGTGCAATAAGGATTTACAATAAACATATAGCCAGCGAGAAACAGTTGGGTTTTGTTTTTCTGGAATTTTCTGTAAGCGGTACTATGAGAAGTGAAGGATAAAAATGTAAAAGTTGTTGCTACAGCACTTGATGTAATATGACAATCTATAAAGAAACAGCTGTTTGACCCTTCTCTCAGAAACCCTGTACAGGTTAGTCTATTGAATCAAGCACACATCATCATCTTGTCTCCCAATTTCTACTGCTGCACCACAGATCCCATGTGTTCTCTGTGGGACGGTGATAATTACTTAGAGATAGCTAGCAGAGGCTGACAGTTTGCAGAATTCAGAATAGCAGCATTTCTTTCTAAAAGGCATTTCTCCCTTGTTGAATATGGTATAGAAAACAGGTAGTAGTATCATCTACACCAATGATACATACTGGCCAGGCTGTCCATCCAAGATGGCCACTAGTGTCCTGCTCAAAACAAAAATGACACTCAACTACATTTTATTGTTTATGTATCTTATTATTTATGCTACTAAAAGCAATCCTTTGCTTTTGTTTGTYAAATGTTTTTCCCACCAAAGTTTCAGTCCTTTATTTTTGTTGCAAACCACAGTTCCCTGTTGAACTGGAAAGTGTCAGACACTTGTGTGCAAAAGTCATTCAGAGGCAGAATGAGCTGAGCTACCATGGGTACGTGGTAACAGCACTGCGCGCATCAACGCACTACTACGTTCACTCAGTGACCTAAACAGGTACCACAGCTCCCRGGAAAGCACCACTGTTAGCAAAAATGTTGTTGTTGTTTACTACCTAATCTTGATAGTTCATTAAATATCTGTCTAAGGATATTATTTCATTCCAACATGGTGCTTACCATTTTTAGATCAGATATTTAGCCTATTTTTCCTGCAATGAAGCGAACAAGAAAAGTTAACTATTGCCTAAAATRTCTGGAAGAATGCACATAAAACACACATTCACTTGGCAAATATATAATYGATTACATGTGTAATCATATATACAGGAGGGAACAGCAGATCTACAGGAAAAAAAAGCTATCAATATAAAGTTCAGTAATGCTATTTACTTATGCATACGCAAGTTTTCAGCTGATCTAAAATGATTTTGATAGKTTTTGAAATATTTTTCTTTAAAGACTATAAATCTAGATGTAYGTTTTCCACTATTTCTATGATTCTATAGTCTGTACTTCACAGTGAAATACAGAGTAAACTCCACATGAAATATTAAACCCCAAAAAGTTCTATTTCCACATTATTCAAATTCCATTGAGGTGACAGCAAAGTTTTTCAAAACAGTCTCAAAGCAGCAGTGAAAGTTTTTTTTTTATCAAAGCTTTCCTATTTGCTTTTTTAATATTGCCTGAGGACTCCAAACCCCTGCCCCCAGCTCCCCATTCTCACTGTCTCTCACAAGAGGCTCTTGCACTCACCACTTGGGAATAAGCACCACACAACTCTCAATTTTGTCTTACAAYGCAGAAAAAAATGCAGTCTTACAATGCAGGAACAAAAATATTTTTGCTTGTGCACTGTAGGTTATTAAAGAAACAGCAGTTAAATTATCACCCCTCTATTGCTCATAGTTATTATTTATGCATGTTTTACTTACTTGCAGAAACAATCACAGATATTTACATCTTTCACAGATACTTAGGCAAGAGTACAATTAGAAAAATATTGCTACAAAATATGGGGCTACAGCTTTSATCAAATGCTCACAAAGCCTAACAACTTTGCATACAACAACTTGATGATGCTGTAATCGGGTGAGCAAGCAAATTATATCTATTGGGTAGAACATCAACCACTATTAAAAAATTCTCCAAAACTGAACCCTACACCACAGTGTTCAACAGTAAAGATTTGAACCGACTGTTGCAAAAACAGTACTATCAATCTTCCTAGTGTGATTTAAACTTTCAGATATATAAAATAAAGGTTTTTTTCAAGGCTTCCAGAACACAAATGTCACCCATGATGCAATTAGGGACAGAACAGTGTCCTGGATGATACCTGCTATACCCTTAGAGACTCTGCGAAGGAGCTAAGCGCACCTAGTGTGTGCGCAGGACARTTGGTTAACCACAAAGGCCTACGGTTCCTCTTGGTGACAGCACTGAAGAGGAACTTGTTCCACTTCATCACCCGGACAACCAACCATCAATTTCAATTACCTTTCGTCTTTTCTTATTTCACATAAATTATTTATTTAGAGGTGGGTTTTTTTTTTTCTTTCTGTCTAGTGCTATCGATGGTAGTCTAGATGTAGTCGTATTTGAACAAGATTAGATTTTATAACTAAAGCCCCATATTACATAATAAATCGTGTAATAATAAGCATTATATCTGATAGTATTATTACTCTTATTAATGCTAACAAAACCCATCAGTAGTAAGGGACCATGTTACTGAGAACACAATATGTTTTATAGGGTAGTGACATCTTACACTGGGAAAAAATTTCAAAGTCCTCAATCCCTATCTTTTTACTTTCAGATTACTTTTATTTAAAAGATGCTGTACTGCAGTACAACTTTATATGCTGCATAAAGCTCCTTAATCCAGACATTGTGATGTGCTTTTTTGAGTAGATGTCTGAAATTTCTTTGCCATACTTTGGCTCTGCAGCAGACATAATAAGGGAGGCAAACTCACTACAGGAACCCTAGGGACATCTTAAAAAGGTACGGATCTCACAAACACAGTTTTCTTAGGCATCATAGAGAACGGAAGATGCTCATATGCACGCCTAGAAGCAACATTTTACACGTTTGAGAAACAGATATCATTGGCAAAGGTATATTTATGAATTAATAGCAAGTTAGGACATTAGCGAGTATTAGAATCCTAAGTGCTTTTTAGAAGTCACCTATGCACTACACAGGCAAATCTTTATTGTGCACAGGCCCATGACTAGCCATCATTTTTGCTATACAGTTATAATGAAATTTACTGAAGATTGTCTTGTAGGATAGTGATAAGACTGGGTTTTCTTTCTAATATAAAAGTTCTATATGTCAGGTACAAAGTAAATGTGTGGATTCATTTAAGACTAGAAAAATAGAGTAAATACAATTTAAACAAACTCTGAGCAAATAGCAGAAAACCATTATCAGGCAGAGTCATTTCATTTTCAAAATGAACATGACAATACACACCATCCTACAAAATTTGTTTCTGATGACTTCTGGTTTTCTCAAGCTCACTTAAGCTTTAAATTAATTTTAAGTGTAATGCAAATAAGAGAGAAGTTTAACTTTTCAATTTTTTTTAGATATTAAAAAAAGCAAGATTTATCAAAAGACTTAGCCACATATTTACTTAATTTTAATTTGGAGAAAATACACAAAACATACAATCTACTAAATCCATTACTACAACAGACTATGTAATTGAATTTCAGAGACGTTAACTAAGAACTGATTTGAGCAACTTAATATTTGACAAGTTACAAATAATTTCAGTTAATGAGGCAGTTTTATAAATTAGCCTTACGCCACGTTTTGCTTTTGTGAGATCCCGTTTAGTCTAAGCATTTTTACTAAGCTCATTATTACTATGGTATCCCAGCACCTACTTTAGAAAGCTCTTCTTACAAGCACTGTGATTTTACTCAATGGCTTAGAATGATAAGAATATGAACTTTTAAAATAGGAATGATTACAATTTGCTTCCAAACTAGCAGGGCATAGCAGCTCAGGACCTAATCTAAAACCATATTCTCTACATTCACTTCAGGGAACTCCAAGTTTGTACCAATTACAAAGTTGTGGATTACTGAACTTTAACAAGAGCTAGCTGGATCCAGTCTCAGGAATCACTACATTTGGAAGATTTCACAATGCATTTTGTGCTTATTTTGGAAGATACTAAAGTACATTACAGAGGCTAGTCACTCTAGAGTCTCAGAATTTCAGAACTGACCTAATTGTTCCCATTAAAATCAATACAAGATTTACTATTGACTTCTAAGAAGATAGAGCTAAACTAGTAGTATGTAATTTTGAATTTGCCCTTTCAGAAACAATATGGATTTACTGTTTGCTTCCTTCAGGAGAGGGGCAGATAGTGCCACGCCAAATTTTAACACCCTTATCTAGACTTAGTTTCCACTTATTTAAGTGGAAACTGTACCTGAATATAATCAATGAATTGATTAAGGATCTGGGGATTTGACCTCCTGATTGAAGAAAAAAGAAGAAAAGGTATTACTTTGCTGTTTAGAAGCCTTCCGTTTCAGAAATATAATTTCCAGTATGCCTAGGACTACAGAGGGAAACCTAGCATGTTTCACAAAGTGTACAAAGAAACATCAGATAATTTAAAAAGTATTTATCTTTGCATTTAAGATTTGAACATAATAATGTCTAAAATCCTTTGTCTATTAAGCACTCCTTAAGGAGTATGTGAAAGTATGGAGTATGGAAAGCAGAAATTTTTTTTATAACTGAAAAATAACAACTAAAATACAGAGATGGGAATTTATCAGGACAGAGAGAGCCCTTCCAGGTTCAAATTCTGGAATCCACAAAATTTGGTCTAAAAATAGATACCTTTTCAGTGCTATTACTAGATGAATTCCTTTTTCTCAGAGCTGCCAAAAATACATATGGAACAGCATAAATGTCTAGGAAACTGTAATTAAACAGGACATTTAAAGTTAAAGCCATTAGGCCCTGGCAACTCTTCTTTCTTTCTTGACAGAAATTACCGAGGTACATGAGGAGTCTGAATAAGGCAACTGCAAGGTTAAAACATAGATGGAGAAAACAGGGCTGCTGGGTAGAATTACTGAAATAGAGTGGATACCAGAAGTAATGCATATTGTAGCTATTAAGGCCCTATATATGTTAAAAGAAAATACACCCTAGATTATAATTAGCTGATTTTGTGTTTAATATATTTATAATTTCAGTTGGTTGTAGTATAGCATAGTATAAGCTCTTCTGTACGCGTAAGGGAATGAACATACTGATTTCAATAGCTGAGCTATTAAACATCATTTTGTGATTTTACTAACTTGTTGATTCTAATTTTATAGCTGTGAAATACTTGGTGTTTGTGTTTCAACACTTTTTTTTTTAATGTGAAAAAGCCGCTGTATGTGAAGGTACCATAAATGAAATACTTCAATTCCACACACCTTGAATCTAAGAGTGCACTAAAGAGCAGTTGAGTGCCCTCTGTTAACACAGGCAGTATAAAGCATTACACAGTGCTGACAAGAGTAAAGGAAAATAGTTCTCAAAATTTTGATGAGCTACATGTTGCAAAATGTTTTTCTGTTTTGTTTTGGGGGTTGGGGGGGTGTTTTGGCTTTTTTTGTGGGTTTTTTTGTTTTTGTTTTTCTTCATTACCTGTGTTATTCAGACAGACTGATGCTGTTTCGAGCAGAATTCTTTTTCCAGAGCTGCAGACAAACATGCATTATAATAGTTGGCCTCTTATGTGCAGTGGCTTCAGGGACTGCCTATTGATTTCATAGATGTACATATAGATCTCAGCCTTTTACGTGAATCTGAGATTTCCTCATTAGAAGCTGTTCAGATGGGGTTTTCTTTTTAAGGACAGCAGTGCATGCATGATGTCTGTAGACAGGTGGTCTTCAGAAATGTCTCTGCTCACTTATCATCATACTACTTTTTATGGATCAGTAGTAAAGTATAAAGAAAGATCAAATATAAAATGACTGGTGGTACAGTTCAGGGGAAAAAAGGACCACAAAGGATCACCTACCATCTCTGTGGAGGTCTACACTTCATTACAGGCCATATTCTGCTATTCTTTAGCAGTACTTAGCAGAGGAAGAGTAGCAATATCTATCCTCAAATGAAGGAACAATACTAAGCTGCCTTTCAGTAGAACTGAAAGGTCAATACTAACTGGGATAACTATTCGTTTCAGTCACTGAAAGGACACACATCCTGCCTGTCAAGGGTACTTGTTTGGTTCATCCTATAGCAAATTAATCTTGCTATACAAGGAAGTGGGCTAGCAGCCGTTAGTCAGTGAACCATGACATTCTGCACTCTGCATGTGAAAACTCACTCAACAGAAGCCTGTGAAGCAGAATGTGTAACAGTCACACAGCCTGCACCGAGCAGACTACCAAGGTTTCTACCTTGCAGTACAGTTAGGAGCACACGATTCCCTGAAGGAACCTCTGAGAGAAAGCAGCCTACCTGCACTCAAGGTACTAAGATGCATAATCTTTAGGGGATACAATAGCAACGTGCCTGCTTACCTAGAAACCTCAAGTGGTCACTATTTTTTAAGAGGAGACTTGTACCAGGCATTTAGGTGGTATCAAGGGTCCCAAATTCACACTAAAATTTATATATTGAGGCAATCTTCAACTATACTATCTTCTTAAGCATCAGACCATGAAAGGAGCCAAAGTTATATCTTAGGTGTGACTGACCTACAGCTATGAAAACTTGCTTGCTGTATTTTCACTTGTCCACTAGGTCACTATTTTACCAGTTATGCGCCATTCTACTGTGAGCAATTTTTTAGTTCTATGGCATGACATCTGCAAAATGTAACTGGTATGAGAGTGACAGTCTTTCTATTACCTTAAATGAAATAGGAAAAAAGAAACTCATTAACTCAAGACTCTCAAAATGCAGGGGGAGTAATACCAGAAGGTGGAAGAGGTGGCCAGGGAAGATTGCACAAAAAAAACCCCTTAATTTTAGCACTTTTTTAAGTTCTGGGAGCTTCATCTTGCAACAATTCTTTAACATAATATTTGATATGAAGCACTACCTAATAAGTTATTCTGTTAATACTAAATATACCATACAATTGATAATAATATTTAATAAACTAAAAATGCATCCCCCCTTAACCAGTTGTGTCTGACAGCACACAATTTAAATCTTGGCTGTCGCATGGAGCATTCTAAGCAGAAAGCATGAAATATGTAAATGAGATAATTAGTCTGGAAATGAAACAATTGATGCAGACATACATCTATGCATGAAGATTCTGGAGATAAGGAAAAGGCCACGAAGCACTTTTCCTTAAGCCTCTGAGAGCCGTGCTACAGATTTATTAAGAAGAAAGAAGATTCCAAAACAACTACTTCATTGCAAACCAATTAAAATTTGAATTATACTGTCTCAAGTTTTGAAAAGCTGTCAAACCTACAGATAATTCCTCAGACCTTAATGCTACAATGCATGCACAGTCTATTTTATGTCTGCATGAAATAACATATACCACAATGTGCTATGGGATAAAAACACAGCACATACATACTGCAATACATTCAATATAACCAAATTTTACCTTTAAAATCTAGTTCTATCTGATGTGCTTAGATGTATTCTATTCTTTACTTGTGCTTATATGTGGATTGTAAACTGGATCGATTTGTCCTGTAATAGTAATAAACTGAAAGCATAACAACAATGTGAAATTAGAGCTCCTAAGTGGCAGAACTGGACTATTATTACTGCAAACATGGGGTCTGGACTTCTCTTGTTAAGTGCTTCATATCAACTTAATTATGTTGCCACTGAAGTGACTGATTTTAGTTAGGGTTCAGTCTTTGGCAGCCACACTAGCCTTGTGCTAGAGATCCTGTAGGGTGCGTACACCCATACTGGCTGTAGATCTGCAGAGATAGCACATATGATTGAGGATTCTGTGGAGCAAAGGTATTTCTACAAAATTAAAACTTATTTTTACTCCACAGACTATTCTTTGCCTCTAATGCAGGTTTTAGGGCAGTGTTTGCTGTGTGGCTTATTGTAAAATAAGGAAGCTTTCCTTTTTCCAACTATTTTACCAGTATTCAGAACACTCGATGAAAGTATACATCCCACTGTGCCTTGAGATCAGTGAGAGATTAGCACTTTCTGAATTTAAGGGCTTTTGGTTTTCACTGTTGTTGGTCCTCAGCAAGAGAGATTTAGAAGTCTCTTTTGAGCGATATTCGCTGTGCTATATACACACCTTCACAGACCAGCTACAATCTGCTCCATTGTCTTGATACGCATATTTTGTACATCTAAAATATTAGTCCAAAACTTCAGCTGGCATAAATCAATATAAATCACATAATAATTGACAGAGGGACCTCTATGCTCGTGCAATGAATGTTTTTGTTGGATTATTGTAAATACAGGAATTACTCAGCAAGCAGAGTACAGAAGAGAAGTATGAACAGTATAAATGGTGCCACTGATCTTTTAAAGAGTAAAACGGGAAATAACGGGAGACAAGAGTGTGAAGCTAAAGCTTGACCACTACATTTGTTAGAGAAGCAACTAGTAAACTCACGCAGTAACCCAGAGTAAATGCTACTGGGCTACAGATAAGAGAGGGTGTAGGAAACAGGTCAGTAAGCAGCAGATCAGTATTTCACTGGGAGTGCACAAGATTGTCAGCAAATGTGCCCCCCTATTACTCAGGGTTGGTTCATTTTCTGCTGCATTCATGACAGAAATCTACAGGAGTGTAATGCAATCTCACGAATGCATCATTAACTTCTGCAGGTGCATCTGGAAAAGCACGGTAGAATTGCTTTACAAGAAATATAGACAATTAATTTCAATGATGTTAGACCATGTGGCATCACTTAGAGTTCCTCTATAAAGCATTTTAAAACTATACTACTCTTATAAGCTATCATTACAGGTATACCGCCTTTTTGTCATCATTTGGAAATCTGAAATATATTCACAAAAGAAGAATTAAGGCTGAGAAAAAATACAAACCACAAAAAATAGAAATATCAAGTTAGAAACCTCCGGAGTTTTCAAACTTGCATCCTTCTGTGATTATCTGACCACAATGAACTGAAGACTGTACAGATCATCACCATTCGTAGTTATGAGTAATGACAGTGATTTGAATAGTCAGTTCTTCCATGGAAAAGCTCAGATCAAATGAGAAAGCTTCATTGAGGAACTTTCTCCATTTAATTAAACAAAAGGTTATTTTTCAAGTTCTTGGAAACCATCAGTGCCTACTGTTCTCATTCTTGGGAGAAAAGATTTAGTCAGCAATATTCAGCAGCACCAACTGTGCCCCCAAATGCTCCTTATATTAGTAGAGTCTTTTTAATCACAGCAGATGTATTTCTGTAATATTCTTTGATCCAGAAAACATCACTGAGCCAAGATTTGAGAAATTATTTCTTCTCATTTTCCTTTTATTTTTCCCTAGCTCTCACCAAGTGCTTCCCCCCATCGTTGGCAATTTCCATTTGCTTATATTTTCCTACTGCCTTTCTCTGCTTTCTTTCTCAAGGGATACTGGTCCTTCTATTCATTTGGAGGCTGTTTGCTCTAAAAATAAAATCTGAGATGGATGAAGAACACAAACCAGAATGGTTCTTGTGAATTTTGGCTTTCCTCAAAATAAATATGTATGGAAACACTAGCATTGTTGATAGTAGGTTTGGGTAGCTGTGGAGACAACAGTGGGTAAAGCCCCAAACAGAGTTTTAGTACTGGGTTCAAGGCCTATTTTCTTACTTTTCATACCTATAGGTAATGCATGCTTGTATCTAAGGCATTGGTAAAATTGTATGTACTTACCAACACCTAAATACCTGTCTAATCATAACCTCCACGTTCCTTATAATAAATAGAAACAGATGAGGAACATGAATTTGGTGAACATTAGGGTGTCTGTGATTTTAAGCTATTTACTACTTATGTTTTAACCTGGCATAGAAACCTGACTGCTGATGAAACCTCCTTGCTTCATCCAGGCCCAGCCTTCATCATGATACCATGTATTTTTCATGTGTGAAAAATGGATTAGTTGTGCAACGCTATCGTTCTTTCTTGTTGCTGCTTTGCAAATAGATCACGCTCCCTTTGCACACAGGTTAACAACTATGCTGAATAAAATGGGGCCAAAGGAGAACTGGAGCAAATAACTTGATGAGAAATTTCATAATCCGAATTTATGTCAAAATGCACCTGTGAATGCCTACAGCAAAACACAAATTAGAAAATTGTCTGTCCTGAAGCCAGCCTTCAACTGCAGTTCCCATGCTCTGAGGGTGGTATTTTTGATCTAGCTTGTTCTCAGACAACAAGGTATTGGTAACCTTAACATTCCTACTAATACAATGCAACAATTACTAACAAATCTTTATCTAATTTTAAAAAAATATATCCTGTACACGCAGCAGTGCCAGAGCGCTAAGAAACCACCTTGTGCAGTACTCAAACACAGGAGACAACAAATGTTTTTTTAACTATCAGCCAGCCATCTTTCCTCAAAACTCATCTCATCCAAACTCCAAACACACTCTTCAAGTTTCCACAGGCCATTTTACAGAAGAGATTGTTTCCCTGTAATGAGAAACTTAAGCGACTTGGTCACTTGACTAGCCAAACTTCTCAAGCCTTAGCAATGAATTTTGGAGGCCTAAAATATATATTTTATCCAACACATCTAGGAGACAGCCATCTTATTTAAATTCATGTGCATGACTGTTTATATGCGTAGTCTGTAATGTATACATAAGCAAAGAAAATGGTTAGCTTCAAAATTTGTGAGACCAATCCACAGTAATATTCCCATTCCAATTACCAAGTTTGAGGCCCTGTATACTGCAGGTATGGATCAAGTCTCTCCACTCCATATTAATCTAAACACTGAGCTATAACTGTTCAACTTGGAACATATAACACCTATATTGCAAGTACTCTTAAGGCTTTTTTTTGACTGCAAATTTACAATTACAATGAGGTCTCATGTCTGATTAAGGAGTGCACTTCACTCAATACTAAGAGCCTTGGGGTGAACAGCATAGAAAACTTATTGTGAATGCAAAGAAATGACCAGATTACTCTTCCATTTAGCTACAGGCGTGCATTCCTTCAATGCTGCTGAAAAGTTTTAATGATACTACAATATATGTCAGAAAATTTAAAAAACATAATGATAAATATGGTAAGAACCCAGTATTTGCCTGGTAAAATAACACACAAATATGTTTAAATAATTTATGAGACTAAATACACAGACTGTCTGAAAGCCTTTTCATAATTTCACACTACCAAAAAAGGAAGACTATCTTTACATACTGAAGAGAAAATATTAAAGTTGTTACCACCTTGCAGGAGATAGAGAGGATTCTGGAAATCCTAATGATAATGAAACCCTACAAAAGCTTCAGCGATATGAAAACCAACACAGCAAGTTGATTAGCAGACACATACCTGAGCAGAAAAGAGCAGCTGCTGTTTGGAAAGAAATAAGAGATCTTTCCAGTTATAAGTTCTGTAAGTAGCACAGGCAATAGATCTTAAGCTTTAGCTGAATCACTCCTACTAATAGCCTATACATACAGTGTCATTAGGAAGCATCTAGAGGAAATGATCACCCACACATTAGCCCATCTGGTACTATATCCAGCAGAAGTAGTGAATGCACAAAAACTACCCAATGTAATGGTCACTGGAAGGACTTCACATTTTTTAAGTGTCAAGTGTGGTTAAAACATATTTTAAAAGTTCTGTTCCAGATAATAATGACAATGAAAATGCTGAGCAACCACAGGTTGGATCAAAGTCCTGTAAATATTCACAGAAATAAAATAATTAATTATTTAATTGTAAAAATATTATTTATCATTGAAAAGCACAGGGCTGAACCAACAGAGTAGATGTAATCCCACTCCTGAAGAGTTTACCAATCCGATAGGCATGTGAGTGATGTTGAAAGAAACTCCTTATGTTTGCTTCTTTTTAATTATGCTTAGTCACAGCATGGAGTCTACAATTAGTGAAATCGGTAAATTGCTTTATCATCAATATGTCATCATATGCATACACAAACTCACAATAGGCAATTTTAAGACCATCTTATGAATGAATGTACCCTGTGAGATACAGTGAATGATAAAAATTTTGTAATGATTTTTTATATAAAAAGATATGAAATAGTTTTTACAGCTGGCCTCTGAACTTCATGCACTCATAATATAAATATAGTATCTCCCCATTTCTCACTTAAGATCAATCAAAAAATATACGTACTACATCATCCTGTGTATAGATGACTCCCACAGACTTAAGAAAATTAGAAAAAAAAAAAAAAAAGAAAAGAAGTATTTTTTCCAATTTTTTAAATACTCCTGAGACAGTCAATCACCAAATGGATGGGAAGGAAAACTCAGGATTTCTCTTTTATGGATCAAGACCAACATAACCTGCGTTGTGCTGTATAACATAAATATATCTATATGTGTGTGCTAAGTGCATTCACAGCAGTTAGAAAACAAGTAATCTTCTTATTTGTTTTGGTTAATATTTCTCTTGATGTGAATGAACAATTGCTCATTCCTCCCCCATAGTCACGTCTTCACAACAAAACGGCAACTTATTTCAGCAAAGACACTGTGTTTTCTCTTATTACGTACCTGCTCCCCTGAAGAGAAACAGCTGCACCGCATCTCAACAGCAGAAAGCACAGCACGGAAGCACATTTCAACGCTGCTTTAATTCCTGTTTCCTCAGTTTAGATGCACAAGCTCCCATCCCATCTATCTTACCATCAAAATGCATCTTTCCAGCATATACACAAAGCATTTTTGCTAAGAAGCAATGACAGAGACTAGATAGTACATGCTGAGAAAGGCAAAATTTAACAGACAGCTTCATAAAAGAAAAATGACCTTCCTAACACTGCATCAACTTCACTGCACTTTAAATTAGGTTTAACTTTAGGAATGATTATGAATTACTTTCTCACAGATGTGGAAGATGTGACAAGATATCACAAAACCTCTATCATGATCTTTATATGGAAGACCCTGCCATCTCACTTTCTTTTTTAGTTTTCCTCCTATTTAGCACCCTCCATTTTCATTCATGGAATTCAGCATAGTTTGAGCTACACATTGAGACTTTCTGCAGTCTAAATCATCTATACTCTCATTTTTTTCCCCTAAAATGTTTCTTTTTTCCAGTTTTCCCTTTAATCACAGCAAACACACTGGATTGTTGAAAAATTTAATTGTTCCTTTTCTTATCCAACTGCTGTTTGCTCATTTTGGTAATGTTTCTATGTATTTTTTTTCAAATACACTGAAATATATTTATTGTCTTGTATGCTTAAAAGTTTATGTTAGAAGAAAAACTATGCTATTTTATGAAAAATAGGGGAAATAAGAGTCACGTCAATTGATTTTTGTCTTAAGCATAGTAAATCCAAATATCACTGTAATAATTAGGTGCTGTTTTTTAAAATAGTATTAGTCTTTTTTTTTTTTTTCATAAAAAACTCTCTCTGACCTTTTTTCGACTGTTTACAGCAAAATGCTGCCTCCTTCTAAGCCTTACAGTTAAAGTACTACTGCCTGTTACAGGATGCGAGTTTCTTGCCGTGCCTATTTGTTCAGTGGCCAACCCTGAGTGCTGGGCAACTTTCCAGCATGAGAATTTGGACTTGAGAGCCTGACCTTTAAGTACTCTGCAGTCAGTGTGAATGTTTCCATTGATTTCAATGGCATTTAGAGCAGGGCCTTGGCCCTTAATGTGACCTTATTTTCTGCCTAAAATGTAAATTGTTGACAACATTGGCAAAGGATGCTAAGGTAATCAATTCTATTCCAGCTGTAAATTTGATTTTATTGGCTAGTGTAGCCTTAGAGATATGTGTGAAGAATATTCTAAGCCAGCACAATATTGTAAACCTGATCTTACAAATCTAAAACAAATGCAGCAAAATCTTTAAAAACACACACACATCCACTGTAGTACCATCAATATTTTTAAAGGAGTTTGTAGGCTTTAGTATATCTAAAGATCTGAAGTTCAGGACACTCTTCCAAACAATGCAGTCAACTAAGTCTATAGATAGCAGAAAACAGCAGAGATTTTTTACTTCAATGAAAGGGAGTTTTCATTAGCTGAGGACCTGGCCATTGCATTGTTTAATATGCAAGAAAAAGTTTCTTGACATATAGTTATAGAAGTATATCTTGAGAAACTCTTTTCTTAGTTCATTGAAGTTAATTCATGCCTCACCTGCATTAAAACCGTGAGCCTAGCACACCATCTAATCAGAGAGCAAAGCCCAGTACCAGTTCATTCCACTGACCATCCAGGCAGTTCAGTTCAAATAGTACAGACTCCGGAGCTGCATTACTATTCAGTGTAAAGAGCTTTCACTCTATGATGTGAAAGACTGACCTTTCTGCCCTATGCAGCTGGTGGTTCAGAGCCAGAGATAGCATTTATTCAACTTGAGCTGTCAGATAGAAAGGGCAAATGTACCGGCAGGTAAGTGAATTAAGCACTGTTCAGTAGTTAGTAATATCTAATTATTCATGACACATTTGTCATATGCTGTTAGAAGACATTAAAAATGCTAATGTCTGGCCGTTCTATTCAGTAACACATCTGCTGAGAAACACATATACTCTGTGTTTCAGGTACTGGTGATTACATTCCTGCTTTCTTCCTCTCGTAGAAAACATATTTCATAATTTCACTTACTTTCAAGTGGACTGCAACTTCCTTCATGAAAATGTAAGGGCTAAACCTTAGCTTATGAAAAAGCAAAATAAACAGAGCTTGAAAAATCCATAGTTGCTTCAAAGACCAGTCTAATAATGTACTGTAATGTCTGCTATTCATAATCCAGTCAGAACATTACACCATTGCTCTGTATCTTTCCAATGCAGCACATAGTAGGTATTTCATTTTTTCTTATTTCTAACTATTTAACTTCCTTTCTGGATGCTATACTAGGGTTTTGCTAGTTTCCTATAAAACAAACAGTCGTGAACTCCATTACTGGAAATGAGACAAATGTTTGACCCAAATCTCTATCAAGGTAAGCAGTAAGAGGATGAAGATACACAGACTAAGATTTGCAGAACCCAGTACTGAAATCTTTAGCTTTGGAACTTACCCTAATAAGAGCTTCAAGTATCTCCAATATAATCAGGTATTTCATTTCTAGAAATAAGCAAGTTTAAATAACTTCTGCTGCTGCTCCTCACACTTCAGTGGGAACAAAAGCATCTTCAATGTGAGGCTATCTTGCTCTGAAATAAAAATGTAAATATTTCTACTGAGGCTGCTTCTGGCATCCTTAATGAAAGGACTAAAATTTCTGAAGATAGCTGAACTAGTGCCAATCTACATAGCTACTGTTTTACAGCTACAGATAGAGCTTGTATTCGTCACTATCCTCATTTTCACTGTTATTAGCATTAATGTAAATATATTTTATAAACATCTTCTGTGTAAGGATTGTTTTGGTAGGAATAACGTTACTGACATTTGCTTGTCAAGTATAATATGCCCTCATCGGGCATGTAAGAAAGTCTTCTCTTCCTCCTGGCAGTTTAAGTGCCAAACCCAATCAATTCAATCACTTGGCACTTTGCTAAATTGCATGTACTTCTTGACTTAAAAGCCTAACCACATGCTAACTGACCTGATCTTTAATGGGAATAAAGATGTCTAATTCCTCCCATTTCAGTACAACCACATCCTTGACCATTAGCTGAGAGGATCCAGCTAAGTAGCCAGTATTTCACACTGCTCAGATAACCTGTAGCACTTTCCAACAGATCTGCCTCAGAGCAGGCAAGAACCTTTCAAGGTGGGGCTCCAAATGTGCAGTTCATCTGGGGAGTCTGTAGCAGTCAGAACATATATTTATCATACTGAAATTACTGTCATCTGGACATTTCTGTGTATACCGTTGCAGTCTCCATCCTTGGAATTTTTCCAGATCTGTCTGGATAAAGCCCCAGGAAACCTAGTCTGAGCCCATAGCTGACCCTGCTTTGAGCAAGGGCTTGGACAAGCGACCTCCCAATGTCCTTTCCAACCTGAATTATCTTCTCACTTTTCAGTATTGGAGAATAATAAGAAATCCTTAAAACTCTAATTCCTGAAAAAATAGAAAAACCATGGATAAACTGATCTTCTACAGCATATACTGTTTAGTGTCAGTTTAGAGAATACTGCAAGGAAGAAAGCTAACATATATAATGACTGTCTTTTATTTATTCAACCACTTCTTGTAACTTTCCTTTTCTAAATAACGGCCAAGTAATATCCAACATTATTTGCTAAAGTCAAGCCATATATAATTCTGAACAATCCTAATATTAAATCCTTTGTAAAGAGAAGAATGATTTTGAATACAGCAATTAAGCACTTACGGATACAAGCATCCTTGGTTCACGCACACACAACTCTCTCATATTAATGAAAATTACATGCCCAGATTAAGAGAGAGGGTAGCTTTAGTCTCAGCATTGTATTAAATTAGGTTCTCTATAAATAAATCTCCTGAGTATGACTGTCCACAATTCTTCCCAATGAATTACTTCAATCAAATGGAATTCAAGACGTACTATAAAATTATGACTGTTTCTTTATAAATTCTTAAATGTTATCCTACAGCAGGGCTCTATTCTTCTAGTTTATTTACCTGAACTACTTCAAGAGCGGAGAATAGATTTCTTTTGAAATTTTGTGATTCAAATTTAGAACTGTTTGGCCTGAGTAAGCGTATACTGAAATGGCCTCTGTAAACTGAATTTTTTTCTATATGCGAAATACAGAAAGGAATACACGTTAAAATCACATGCCATGAAAACAGACAATCCAATAGAACTAAATGCTCAAAAGCTGAAGTGGCCACAAATAATGAGGTAACATGTATAAAAAAAAACCCACCACAAACCAAAACAAAAACAAATGGCATCAAAGCAAACACAGAATTTGCACATTTGGTGAATAGGAGCCTGTGGGCAAAAACATATACCTTCATCGGTACGAATGTCTGTTAAGAACACCTATTTAAAGGGAACTTATTCAGGCCCACAAGCAAGTTGGAGACAGCTCAGCTGTGCTTATAAAATATAACATAATACATTGTATTGGGAGTAATTTCTATTCATCACCAGCCATTCTCTAGCTGCAATAGGGCAAAGGCTTCATCTGTATTTGTCCTGTCCATCATGCTGAAGGGTTTGGCCAGAACCCCAGCAAGCAGGCAAGAATCAGTTGGCAAGTTCATGACACTGTCATTTAAGACCATCTCCTTGGTGACCTTACCACCAGCGCTGAACTTCAGAGTGATAGTTCTCCCCAAAGAACTCAGAGACTGTTCTTTGACTGAGTTGTCTGTAGTCAGAATACAGACACGCTGAGATGGTTTTCAAAACCATCATTCAGCAAAAAGCTATTAATAATATCGTAAGCTTTTTGGTGCTTTCAATACATCAGACAGATGCAGCCATAATGTGAATGAGAGGTACGAAGGCAGAGGAGAAAGAAGATTGTACAGAGCTGTGCAGCTATATTATGTGATGGGAAACAGATGTGCCACACCTGGGAGAAAGGGAGAGGGGGCTGGCCTCTATGAAACCCTCCCCTCAGCAAATCTACCCCTTAATACACAGGAAAATGTTACCTTTGAAACACAGGGTGTAGGTCTTAGTATAAATTATCTCAGATATGTTCACTTCAGTGTAGTTATGACAAACTAGACCAGATGAGAATCTCCCACCTGCAACGTTCTAAAATTGATCAACAGATTTTTTCTTTCGCTGCTGAGTCATACAAGTCATAAGCAATTCCAAAATACAAGGAAAAATCCAATCACAAGTAAAGTAAAACCCAAAAAAAGAAAACAACAAAAGAATGAGATTAAAAAGCACTGGAAGGCCTGAAAATAAAATAAAACTTCACATTTTAAATTGTAGCTCTGAAAGACTTATTAGCCATTGATTACAGTTCACATTGTGAGGCCTACTTTCTCATTTTCAGAAGTCTAACTGGTTTCTCAGCTCTACTAGACTCACTCAAGATTTTTTCCCAAGCAAATTTACAATTTAAAAAGCCCTAAGTGGGTTGATTAAATTTTCCTCACACCTTGCATGCATGTTTGGACAGCTTGGATTATTAATCTTTATTTTGTTATGTACTGTATTATTAGGGGCTCTTTATGATGCCATGGTACTGTGCACCATGTGGGCACACAGTAAGAACCAATCTTTGCTGCCATTCAATCTAATTAGGTAATATCAAGAATAAAAGAAAAGACTGAAATATTTATTGTATGGCTAATAGAAATAGCCACATAATAAATCAGTGGTAGAGAAGTAAGTCAAGTATTGATACCTTGATTGTCATTTGAGCAATTCATCCTATAGGACACCAAAATGCTATTGTTCTCAATATGAAATAATAATCATTATTCCTCATTCATTTTAGTGTCTGTGATAGCTTTTAACAGCAACGCCATGCACTTTCCCGGGTCAGAATGAAAAAGCAGGCAAACAAACTCTTCAGAGCCTTGTGAGAAATTACTTGTCTGACACACTCGCTCATTATACTTGTTSCTCTCGGCTCAGCTTCCTCTTCGCTTTACTCAGAATTTCAAATTCTTGAGCATTTTCTGCATGAGTGCACAAAGGGAAAACCCCCACCCTTCTCCTCCATGCAAGTGAGAACTTTGTCATTGGACTCCACAAAGGGCTGAGCTTTAACAAGGCAGCCAGTATTTTGTGACTCCAGCCATAAAAGCTTCTAACCCTACGTAGCCTGGTAACTCAGTAAGTACAGTGTTACCACTGCTTGCAATAGGCCACAAGCATTGTGTTAAGGTAACAGCACGAGCCTTAGGACTTCTCAGTCTATTTAAAAACTACTAACTAACTGTTTTCTTTGTTGTGACATACAGAGGATTTTCTGTACCAAAAAAAAGGAGAAAAAAAAAAACCAAAGAGACTCCAGTTTTCTGATAATGTATTGTTAGTGTGATTGTCTGGTTAATGGTTTGAAAAAAAATGTTCCACTGCTCCATTTGATGCTTCATGAAATGAAGCAACTTTGTCATACTTCACTGCATTTAGACCTAACAACATGTCAAATTCTTCTGAAATAAACTGTGGGCCATTGACTGAGACAGTTTCCTCTGGCAAACCATATGCAGTGAAAAATTCCCTCATGATTTATTTATTTATTTCATAGTAGGGTAGTTTATATTGCCACTACTCCAGATGCTGTGAAGCTGCTGAGCTTTGAAAGGGAGAGGCAAGGTACAAATAGAAGTCTTAAATACCACTGAGAATAACTTTTTATCCTTTTCCTTTATCATATGGAGTGCCTACTGACCTTTGATTACCCATCTCCTGCTTTGTGGCTGAACTCCTGAACTGCTGAGTAAGTGTATGTCCTTCATTTGAAGTGGTGGTAAAGCTTCATAAGAAGTCACAACATTTCATTTTACCCTCCTTTATAGCCAATAGCATTGCCTGTTGAACTGCTAGGTATACGTGTCTGCATTCATTTCTTATAGCCTTTCTCAGCATGACATCAACAAAAATGATTCCAAATAAATACCTAGGCACTCACTATTTATTATATTTTTTATGGGAGTTAGTACTGATAGAACAGATTCAATGTCCTCCAGCAGTGATTTGTAATTCTGAATAAATTTTAAAGGAATTCAAGTTCAGGATATATACAATTTAGTTAAAAAAAATCTTTAAATACTGTCAGTTCTCAAGGCTTCTAAGTCACGATCTTTGCATCTCTTTTCTAGTCTCATGCCTAGACAACAAATTTACTTCAAGGTAAATTACCACGCAGGTAGAGTTGCATGGTTATGCAAATATAAGGCGACTTACACATCTAAGTACCATTTTCAAGAAACTTCATCTCCTAGGATCCTAATTTTCTTTTCAGGTAAGTGGGATTTGGGCTTCTAAGTTCTCCAGCTAGAAACTTGAGACATCAATTTCTAAATCGTTAATTTTAGATTCACAAAGAGATATATGTTCTTGTCACATCATACATGAGTCAAAGCTTAGAACCTCCAGAACCCTGTACATTCCATCTTCTCCCTTTGGATCTTATAGGAATGTACTTGTCTTAAAACACACACACAAGCGTATCCCAAAATGGAAAGTATTAATTTGATTCTGTTCCACTTTGTATAAATATTCACTGGCACAAGGATGGAAATCCAGTTTCCTCTAGCTCAGGGAAGTGATTTAACCACTATCGTTCAAAGTCAATCTTGGCTTTGCCTCGAAAAAAGATTTATCACAATCCATATAATTTCCTATAGCTTGATAATTAAAGCAGTTTAACTACAGACAACTCAACCAGATCAGCCCCAACCCCCTCACAGCAGAGAATTAACCAATACGTGGTTTACTTTATGTTGCAGTTGTAATCCCTGTAAGATTTTACTGTAATTATTCACGTGTCTAAGACTCACTGAACTTAAATTGAAGTAATCTGAAAAGTATTTGGGAGGAAATAAGAATGTATAAATGAACTTTTCCAGTGGTAACAGTTTGAAAGTAGTTATATTTTGCTTACAATTAGGCTGCAAGACCTAAATGAATAAGAAAGATAAGAGGAAACGTTTAAAACAGGTTGATTTTTTTACATAAAAAATATTCTATGATAAACGATCAGATGATATTTCAAAGGAACAATAAGGCTTGTGTGGAATACATCAAAGATTTAAAATTTATCTTTCTCCAGTCTTCCTGTAAGCTTCTTTTTGTTTCATGTCCTTTTTGTGAAGCTTTTGGTGTTTGCTCATTGTGTGGATACCAAAAAGCAAATATCAAATATTTTTCATTATTTAGTAACGTCATTAAGGAATATGGAGCTTCTCAGAACTCCCAGCAACAGGATTAGTAGGAAACTGGCATCTAGGAAGCTGCCACACTTCCATTCTTGCAAAGATTTTTTCCTCCTATTGTGAAGTATTTGGTGCACCAATGTTTCAAGAAAAGACTGGCTTGTTCAAGAATTGGAAAGAAAAAAAGCAAAAGTTCTGCATTCAGTCCATCAGGGACGAGAATTAAACACTTGCCCAGCCCCCCAAAAGGAGATGCTGAATATATTCCTGCTTATCAACATACCAAGTAAAAATTCCACCATTTAGTACTGTGCCTGGTGTGTTATAAAAAAACCAGTAAAATTCTAAGAGCAAAACTTATAGAGAAGACAAGAGTAGTGAACTATGCAGAGTAATGGCGTTGCTTTATCACTTTATAACTGCTGGGTTATGTTTTTTTTTTTTTTTTTACGGCTGCCCCTGTCAGGGCCCATGCAATTGGCTTGTTTGGAGGGATCGCTCAGGGAAATACTATGTAACTGTCTGAGGATCAGTATATGTTTACGCCCCCTTCTACTGAAACGTTTACCTTGCAGATCCATTTAGCGTAAGTGTAGCAATCCAGTTCTACTTTGCCTCACATCTACTCACCTATTGCATGGGCAACTCCTTGCAAGACAGGATGAGGAATCAGTTTGATTTTACTTTATCAAGTAGCTCTTACAGTAGTTTTGATATCAAATACAACAGATAGCTGTGTATTAGTTCCTTGTAGTTGTAGTGCTGTTTATAAGTGTACAGTATATAGAAGTTCTCGACTCCATTCTGCAAATCATTAGATTTTAATTGTTCAGGTAGACTACAATGACCTTTATTGTATTATTGATCTTCAGATTTACTGATGTCTTTGCTCTATTCATTATATCTTCATGTTCAAGCCTGCAGTATGTTCGGCCCCCTTTTAGGAACAAACCAAACAAATTCCTTTTTAGGCACAATAAGTACGTTTAACTTCTCAGTTTTTCACCTTCAACATGGATGAACTGCTCCCTTCCTTTATCTCTTAGCAGAATCAACTTAGGAAGTTGATCTCAATATATACAGCAGTACTTGCTTTTGCTCTGCTTAACAATTCAGTGTTTTCATGAATACAGAGTGGGTCTTTAACACACACTTAGCAAGTTGCGATTGCATAAGCATCTGTCTGCACCTTGCCTTTCAAATCTCAATGGTAGAATCATTCCTGCCATACAGTAACCAAGAACTGGAATTGCCTTTATCAATTCCAAAACATATTTCCTTCCCACACTAACATAGTTTATTTGGACATAACAGAACCAAATTCTGAATTGAACAAGTTGCGCAGTCACAGATTCCCTTTTCCTCGATGTGCCATGGGAACTTTGCCTGACTGATTATTACGGTCAGCTTCTTAGAAAAATGTAGTCCCGTTTATAGTACAATCTAGCTTTCCTGCTGTGTGAACTACAACTTTCCCATTTAAGTTAATAGAAATCCAAGAGACAGAAACAGGACTATTGCACTGCTAGTAGCATTGATAGGCATGCTGTACATTGAATTTATTTTTCAAAACCTGATTTTATGTTTAATCATAAACAGTCAGTATTCTTCACATTGGTATACTGCTGTCTGTCTTAGAAACATAAGGGGAACTTAACTATTGTTTGATTCTATGAATTATTTTTAATAAGTTGAATAAAATCTGCATTTACACAGTCCATTCCATCAAAGGCTGGCTGCTGAATTTTTGTAAGGTTCATTAGCACCTTCCTGAAGCAGCGAGTCTATTGTTTCAGCCACTACCATTACCTACAAAGTCTATGTGAAAGAGCCGCTTTTCAACAGGATTGTTTGTTAGGATAGCAATTGAATAACTGAAATTGTTTAGCTGCAGTCCAACATCTCACCAAGTTTCCACCAACCAGTGTTTCGGGCACTGAATAAACTGAATTCAATCTATCAAATATTTATACCATATTTCCCAAAGTAAAATTTCATTCCTTTAGGAGACTGTAAACTTTCCCACTATTTCCACATCAAAAGTTTCATCTGTTAAATGAGATGAAATGGAGCAGATTCCAAAAGCTGCTCCCTGGAAACACTGCATTGCCTGCTGACATATCTGCCCAAAGTATTTTATACAGGTGGTTGAAAGACTCAGTTTAACTGTTCAACTCACTACTTTCCTACTCTCTTCTCAGGGCACTTTGTACCAGTTTTACTCTTTTTTATTAAAATCTCAGCTATATGATTAGAGTTTTATAGGTTTTGGTGTAGCTATATCTTAAGATGCCCTTGCTGCCTATTACCTATGATAAACTTATTATTATTATATATCAATAGGTTTCTTCTTAGTTTTGTAATATTTCAGAGTCTGAAGAGACTCTTGCTTATTTCGGTCAACACATGATGGGATGGGACAGGCTAGAATACCTGTACTACAAAAGAGTAATTTATATCATAATCTTTTAAGAGATTTAGGGTTAATAAAAGTTACTTTGAAACCTGCTTGAAAAACCTCAGAGTAGATGCGTTTACTTTCGAGTCCACCACTTTGTAATTTCCTCTGATGATCTCCAACCTCCATAATGCTGCTAATGAATTTATATCCTACTGCACTGCTCATCTCGCCATTACAACTTCCTACCCAGCATTGCTCCATTCCTCCAGCACTCTCTTTTCTAAATTTGATAGCATACAACTTATGGCAATCCCTCACTTTTTCCAAAACCATCCTTGTCTATACAAATGATTTGCAGACAAAAGAAAATCTTTATCAGAAGACAATAATTATTATAAATTATTGYTTTTATCCAGCATGAAAACATTAATCAAACCCAGTTAAACACAAAACAGACATAAGAAATCTGGTCTACAGCTGAAAACGTGTGCATTTTCTGAAGCTAATGTTTCAACTATTTGTACTCTTGCAATATATGAACTTCAAGACTACATATTCCAATTCTGCCTCTCTGAAATCAGCATTGGTCAGAGAAATGTCAAGAGATCAGACCAGTGAACACTGTAAATAAAGGCAGCCTGACTCAAGATTAGAACATGAGCAACTAACAAACCAATGCCCTCCCCTGTTCTCCCCACTGGATTTTTAGTTTTGGTTTTGCATGGCTTTCTACAACTCTCCAAACCAGTGGTGTGAGCAGAGGGAAGCAGACAACTGGTTGAAATAGCAATCCTGTGGATTCCTTCTCAGAATCTGGAAACTGAGCCAAGGATAACAATGATATCATTTAGACTTCTCCAGTAAGAGAAGGATAAGATGATCTTATTCTAATCTTAAAAATTACTACAAATAATTCAATTTTCAAAGCTATTTACACACTATGAAGCGTAATTTCCAAAGCAAGATGCTTCACATTCACAGCTGAATTTGCAACTGCTCCTTGTGTCAATGGAAGGCTGGCTGATTTCTCGGTTAGCTAAATAAGGACTCATGAGTGGCCCAAATGTTGCAAGAGAACCCACCTTTTCTCAAGTTCCTCAGTTTTTGAGACATCTGATTTTAAAGGAAACACTGGTGAGTTCAACGCCTTGAACTCATTGGCCATTTGGCTTTAGGGAGCCTGCTAATGCAATATTAATCTGCTTTACTACAAGAACTTAGATTTCACAACAAGGATCTCAATCTTATTGCCCAGCCTACCATTTTCACTCAGTAAGGAACATCAAATTCTGAACTAATTTCAAATGGCTAATTGTATAACATGATATTTAATGTGTTTACATACAAGAAAATCTAGACCTGCGTATCCTAGCAAGATACRATTTTTTTATCTAACACAATGGTATCAACCTAAAAAGAAAACAAACCCTTCAATAACTCTGAAATAAAACAAAACATATTGTTGTGTAAGAATAGTATCATACAATAATGGCCCTGTGAAAGTAAACTGCGTACTGTGTTTCTTCAACAGAGAAAACACCTTTCTAATTCCTTTCTCTTTATGATGCTCACAAATAGGGAATGTATAAAGTCAATAACAAAATCATAAAATTTACCAGTAAGAACTGTTTCTATGCTTTTCATTAACCTGGAAAAGGCATAAACAAATTCTGTAGATGGATAAAGGCCAGTAATTTAATTCAGCTTTGCCCTTTTTTTTTTTTTTTTTTAGACAAAATTTAGACCTGTTACTAACTAAATAAAATAATAGTATGCAGTTAAGCTTAATAAATACTTTAATTAATTTTAATTCAATATCTTAATGACTACAGGAAGTCCAAATAAGTAACTATTTACTTGGAAAGACAATTTTTCCCTTAAAAAATAATGCAGAATTTTTCTTTTCTATGATAAAAAATTGTTTTTAAAAACTTGAGAAATTATTAAACAACAAGAATATGAAAATAGAATATGGGAAATGAATCATTTATATGAGTAAGCCCAATTGGACTGTTAAGCACCTCAGAAAGTGAGAGTGATCATGTGTGAGACTTAAGGTCAATGGTACATCATCACTGGGAGTCATCATTTTAGTATGCATCAGGTTTTAGAGACACAAGAGGATTATTATGGCTGTAAACGAGAAGCATCAGCAGTCAAATGTAGCTCCATAGCTCTGCAACTGCTTCATTACATGACTTCTTGCAAATAACTTGCTATGGTCCTTCCATGTGTTCATTTGCTCTGTTGTAATTACACCATAGTTTGAGATTCTAGCTGAGAGATACCATCGGAGATATACATATGTGTAGTATTTTAACATACAAGTTTTTGTCCATCTACAGGAAAAATAACAGGGATATACTTTCTACGAAAGTCTCCATGATTCAAAATCCCTCCTAGAGATGATTGCTGGGCAAGTCTCGCCGATAGGAGGCAGAACATGAATGAGCCAAGAGGTGAGAGCCACTCCTCTCCGGGCACTGCAGGTGCACCTGTTCTTCATGGGGAAATGAGGAGATGTGGCAAAAACCTGCAACGGAGCGTCAACTTCCTCTCTGCAAGGGGCAGGAGCTCGCACAGACACAGCTTTTTCAGAAACCAGTATGAGACAGGACTATTTAAGCACTGCAAGAAGCAGGTTCCCCACTATCAGCTGTGGACAGAAAAGACCACAGTATTGGACACTAAAAACAAACCCCAGCGTTGACAGCGCTATTCTGGTCCAACATCTAGACAAAAATCAGATAAGTAAATAGCTGCCAATTTAACTTGGATGAAAAATTTAGAATTTGGTTTTTCAACATTAAAGATGCTCTGATATCAACACAGTTTGAGCAAACCTACATATAAGAGATTTGCTATTTCTCTGAGCACAGGGCTTAATTCCTCCCTGCAGTAGTTCCAGGGAAGTCAATGGAGTTGCCTGAAGGATTAAACTTAGGGATGTTCAGATGACCGCAAATGATCAAATTACTGCACTTTATGATATTATGCTCTCACCAGAGATATTCTAACAGATTGTATGTGTTTCTAACTCAATTGAAAGGAACGAACTAACTTAATTGAAAGGAACAAGTTTAAATCTCCAGCTTGCATTCACACTCCCGCTTCTCCTGTCTACCAGCAGGCACACTTACCAATTCATCCCTCTCCCATTCCCTAGTCAATGACCTAAATGACACACATGCTGACCTCACGTCTGCTGGGCAACAGTAAGCCTTAACAGTTGTAGTCATTTACAGGCAGTACCTTCTTAACCAACAAGCTTGTGCACTTATTATTCTGTGAATGCACATCAGTCAGAATAGTCTTAATTCAGAATAATTGTTTTATACTTCACAACCTGGCACAATCCCACTTACGAGAACAATCCTGAAAAATATTTTTAGCTTTTTTTTCTTTTCATTCCAGTAACACAGTTACAACTCTGCAGCTAATAAAATTTCACATTTTCTTGTACGTATATTCATAACAGATGGGGTTTTTTTGGTCATACACATGCATACGCTGAAACAACTGTCTGTTTTCTACCTTAATGTTGCTGTACAGTTGGTTTTAGAAGGTATTTCACAGGAGGATACTCTGGGCATTAGGAAGACAAAACTTAAATTCCCTGAGTTTCAATGTCCATTTTGTTTCCATGGAATGACTCCGAATATAGCAAGCCAGGAGCCTTTGGAATTTTTCTTGGACTTTTAACTATAGCTACCCAGCAGTTTCACAGAGTTTCCTCTGTGTTTTAGGAATTGAGGATGTATATCAGGACAGGTGTCTTAAAAAAGACACAAGAAAGGTTGTTACATTTTTTTAACAGAATTATTCTCATAAACTCTCTGGGATCAGAGATTTCTACCAGTAGGCTTTCCTAGGTTTTTGCTTTTTTGTGTATTTGACAAATGGTACAATACTTATGAGGGGTAATATTTTAAGCAGGAGCACAGAGCCAGGAAAAGAATGTAAATCTATCTTCCTACTTGCAATGGAACAACTAACAGCAGAAAAACAATTCGCATATTTGGGAATATGAGCAGATCGATTACTGGGTGGGGACAATCTGCATTACTTTACATAATTATGTAGATTAAAGAATATAATTTCTGATACCACACATAATTTCAAAGAATGATTTCCTCAGCTTCCATATACAAAACTTCTCTGATTTTTTACTATTCAAATTTACCCTGTTCTCTGAAGACAGCTATGTCTATTAAAGACTATTCAGCTAATTTGTTATTCTTTTTATCCACTCCTCTCTAATATATTTTCTCCTGTGGATTAATAAAATAAGGGTCAGGCTTCAGAGAATGACAAAGCATGAGTCAGTTAGGATGATTTATAGTTCAGCTGAGAGTGCTAGCACACTGTTAGATAAATATTCCAATCAGTTTAAAGTTGTCTCCTAATGATGACAGTGAATGTTAGCGATAACTTCTCAAGCAAAAGCTGCCAGCATGCAAGAGTTAATAATGGCAGAAAAACAGGTAAAGGGCTAACTACTGAGGAGTCCTTGAAGGTTTTTTTTTAAATTTGCATCTAAAAGAACATGACTAGAAAACGGAAAGCAGAGAATATAAAATCTTGTATCATCTTGTTTTTCAATTTAGAGATGCATTCATCAGAATGAATGCTTTTTAATATTCTTGGTTGTTCTGTATTTTAGCAGGGAACTCTTTTCAAACAAAAATACAACGAAAAATGTATTTCTGTAAAACGTATGAATGGTGTTAGAGTGAAAAAGGTCTTTAGAAACAGTTAACGCCTTGAGGGAATTCACCTATAAATAGAAAGCTACAGTCAAGATCTAAAATACTGAGCAAAGTGACTCATAACAGTATGTTAAAAATGGGCATCTGCAGAAAATATGACTTAATGCACTATTAAACAAATACTTATTAAGGAGCCATATTGAGCAGAAAAGATATATTGTCTTTTGGGTGCTGCAGACTCTACGCAGCAAAGGTTTATTTGCAGAGAGGTATGCAGCTCCAGAAGAAAGTCACCTGCACCACTTGGACAAGGAGGAATTGAGCAATTCTGCCGATGAGACCAGTGCAGCTGTGCTTGGAGGAAAGCTGCCCTAGCTGGTGCTCCCACCCCTATTTAGTGCTGTCATGTCCAATGCCCCCTGGGAGAAAGTAATGTCCCAAGATAAAACCGCTTACAATACTAAATTATAGTGTTTGGCACTATTACTTTAGAAGATTAGAACATTTTTATATTGATCTTAGACTCTGTTTCACACCCCTGAGGTAATTACAGGCCCAGGGAGTGCCTCTAGCTCTATTTACGGTGGGGATTAAGGGGATTGTATGGACAGGGTTACCATTCAAATTTAATAGCTACCCTTTTGCTCAGAGATAGAACATTTGGTGACATGACTGGTAAATTCTGGTGCAAAAACTTAGGGGATAAGGCAGATATTTTACGAATCACATATTGAGAGTGAAATATTTGACTCATCTGATATGCTAAAAACTAAGATGGCTCTCTTCTTTAAAAAAAAAAAAAAAAAAAAAACAACCAACACCAACCAAAACAAACACCTTGTGAAAGAAAGCAAAAAAACCCTTGCATCCTCAAAGGTAAAAACTGTACCAAATATGGAACAGTGGTGTATCAATACTTTTACTGTATTTGCTTAATTTGATAGACTGATAGATCTAAATTTAGATTTAAATTTTTCCTAGTATCCTGAACATACGGAAGATACTTCAATGAAGTTTTATTGCACAGTATGTTTTGAGTTCTAAAATCAGTTCCCACATTACTTTGAGAATATAGATTTATATGCAAATCCTATCGGCTTCAAAGATATTCAAATGAGACCTGTAACAGTTATTGTACCACAATTGATTTCACAAATAATATTAATTTTTAAGCACTTTATAGAGTTTTCTGTTCACGTAGCCTTGAAGCTCATCTGATTACCTGATTAAAAAACATCACTGCAGCAAGGATTTGAGAGCCTAAACAGTTTTAGCGAGCTATGAAACCTGGCATTTAAACTTTTAAGAGAAAAATAAATCAAGTTTTATATATTTGTTTCAATGGGATATCTCTAACCTGTTTGTCTTGGAAGCATGTTGGTAACATTTGAAATTTCTATTTCAAAACTTATTTTCATATAAATTGATTAAAAAATAAAACAAGTGCATGTGCACCAAAATTAGCATTTTTGCAAGACAGACATAGTAATGAAAGTGCGATCGATAACGGGCAGCAGTGATTGAACGTCCCCTCACCATGCATGTTGACTGAAAGACCAATCACTGGTTTGGTCCTTCATGCTCCTACGTGAGGTGCAGGAATGCATTTGGGTACAAGCCTGAGCTCTTGTATGGTCCTGCCAAACAGACAGAATTTGAGCTAGGGACACCACTTCTTCAAAGATCCATAGCACAAAACAACTCCCTTTTCTGTCCCAAACTTCAGGTGACAGACCATGAGGCTTCAAAACTTTCATGCTGCCTGGAAGCCCTAGAAGCTTCACTTAAGGATTTAGAGAAGGAAAGCACTGAGAGAATTCCTAACATTCACTAGCCCTGCTGTGCAGGTGTGAACTCATTAACTCCTGTGGTCTCATCTATACCAAGGATTCACAGGATTTGTTCTTGGCTTTACAGTATCGCATCTGAGAATCTTCCGAAGCTATTAACCTTTCTGTCCAACCACAGCTATAAAATCTTGCTGATTTTATCAGTCTGCTAGACCTGAGAGCTGGTCATCATGGCTGAGCCAGAAACCTTGCAATTTAGACTCCTAAATTCAGTAACTTTTAAGAATTTCAAAACACTTTTAAAATCTATTTCCTTCAAAAATAAAATTTTGGGGGAAAAAATCCTTTGTTCTGAAAATAAACCACTTTATTCAAAATGTCATTCTTCCATGGAACAGATCTAGCAACGAATTTTTGTCTGTCTGAGGCTGCAGAAAGCCTAAAACTAGGGAAGGAATGTATTTTTTGTTGTAATGACCATTCACTACTGGATCCTAGCAGGCATATCAGAGTTGTTTCAAGTCTAACTTTTTTCTTTTTAAACACTACTTTACTAATGGCAGAGGAAAAAATGATTTATCAAGCAGAGATTTGCCCACAAGGGGAAATGAGCACATATTAAGGAAGCTTTACTTATTTGCTCATAAGCGCTGGTGAGGGCAGCATGTGTTCCCAAGTCATGTGCTCCTCCTCGATCATATTCTGAATATCTACAGTATCTGACACCTTATGATGATACCTAAGTTTTGCTTCTGAAGCAGAAAAGGGCTGTCTTGTCTTGCTTCACTTGCCCCGAGCAATAGAATACAACAGTCCAATGTTTAATGTGTGATTCTGATTATACCCTCCTAACTATGCATGTATCGTAATTATATAAAACATTTGGCTCAATCGGGCTATATATGGTTCCTTAATGTTTTCCTGCTAACAAATGGAATTATAGCAGCTAGTAATAACATCAGCTTTAATTAAATTTCCTCTCTTATTTGAATACATCCACTTACTTTAAAGCCTGAGTCATTTAAGTTCTTACTAATATGTCTTCTTTTGTAAACCAGATTTCCCGTGTTTCTGACAAAGGTCTGCATTTAACTATAGAGGAAGCAACAGCAATCACTATAGTTAAGATTACAGAACTATTTTTATTTTCTCTTCCTTCAACTTTTGAATAATAGGCATGATATTTTCTGTGATCAGTCTGAGCTGGAAGGTGAATACTAGTTTGATCAAAAATAAAAACATCTTAGAGTTGGGGGAAAACGCACATCTTTATTATAATATTCTACTTGTGGGGGGTTTTGGGTGGGGTTTTTTTTTTGTTAGTTTTGTTGGCTTTTTTTTTTTTTTTTTTTTTTTTTAACAGCACTAACTGAAACAGCAAACAGTTTAAAGCTCAGGTTTACCATAGCAATAGTTGTCAGGAAATAGTTTGCTTTTTTCCTGACAGATACTGGTTTTAATTTGACTGCGTTACAGATATAAGTCTTTGCCACTCAGGTGTTATCTCCAAAACTCATACATCGTGCAGTTAAAGCCCACTCTGCTACCCTTCAGTTGATCTTCCATTAAGCATCTGCAGTGATTTATTGTGCACGTGCTTGGATCTGAGGTGCATAGTAAATAGCAAGAAACAAACAAAAATTGGTCGGCCTGACTGGATCATAAGGACATGAACAAGTGAAAATTTTAAAGATGAAAAGGGGCTGCGATAAGTCCTTTACATCTTTCTGTTTATTTGCTAACCGATCAAGCTGCACACTCACAGAGAAATCATTTCTTGGCAGGGATGCCACAGGAATATCTTCGGAACACAACAATTATTTTTCCAGAACAAACCAACATACTGTGACTTTGCCTCCGATGGTAACACTTCAGTGGGAAAAAAAAAACAAACCTGTGCCAGCAAATGGTTGACTTTATCTTTAAATCTAAGGGTGAATATCACAGATTGAAACAAACAAACAAACAAAAAAGGAATCATTTGTGAATGACACAGTTCAGCCTTGCAGGCTTTTTGACAACAACTTATGTCTAGGACTCAGTAAGTGTATGACAATCCTAAAATCAACTATTCTTAGACCCTTTTATAAAAAAGAACAAGTATTTATATTTATCATTTTAAACATGTCCCTTTCTAATGTTCATTAAATCCTTCTTCTGTTCTGGAAATACAGATCTCTGGTACATAAGAGAAGTAATTACCTTCTCTACAGCATTACTTTTTCTTATTTTTTTATATATATATAAAATTTTATTTTTTTATCCTCTGCATTTTTTCTCTAAAGTAAGCACTTTCAATCTTTTAAATCCCCTTCCTATGGAACACTTTCCTCACCTTTAATCATTTAATCATCTGAATATGAATCTCCTCTATTCGTGTTTAGGAAGGGTTTTACTGTGAATCCTTGGACTTTGTGGTGCTATAAGCTATGCTGTCTGCCTCTTCTTAAGGAGGTTGTAAATCCTTCCTCCTCTGAAGAGCATGGTATTTCAGACTGCATTTTCTAACATTTCATATTTTAGTGTTTTACGAAGGAAGGGGAATGTTTAGGGCACTATAATTTCTAGAGGGCATGTTCCAAAGCCAAAGAAGTCAATTAGAAAAAGGAAGGACCTAGGTAGTGTTCTTTTTAGAAGAGAGGATGTTCAGAGTTTCTAAAGGCTTATTGCAGGGATTAGTGAAACCTTTTATCAGGATGTACATAAATTGATCAAGGGCAATTATAAAAATTGTTCATAGAGGTAAAGCTGAATCGGCTATTGCAGATTATTCATAATGAAGCTGTCTTTACAGAGCAGAAGCAACAGTATTTGTCCAGGTTAAGAGCAAGCTCTGGTGCACTGAAGAGAGTACATGCACATGTAAGACAAGTACATTTCATGACTGCTATGAGGTTAAAAGGCCAGCATTAGCTGTGTTGTTACAGATGCTATCACAGCAACTTGAAAAAATGTAATTTAATGCAAACGCTCTTACCTGATTTAAAAAAGTAAGTTCCTTCCAGAAACAGTAAAATAAATCAGCATGATCAATTTGTTACACAGGTTTAGATTCCATTTGCATTGTAACTAACAGGTTTATGAAAGCATTGCTTGTGCATCTTCTGAAATGTTTCCCTTCAATATTTGTAATTGTATATAGAAGATTTGTTTTATTATCATTCCAGTCTGAGGTATATTCAGTGTTCAGACAATTCCAACACGCTTGATTGTACTAAAATCCCCAAAACAGCTCCCATTATAAAGTAGAAAGAACAGACTTTCTGAAATCAACTCATTGATGATAAACATTTTTTAGCCAATCTAGTGGTACATGATCCTAGAAAATTGCTTTCACTTTTCTGCCCTTGCAGCATCTGGTTTTGCAGATTTGAACCCCAGCTGCCAGTTTAGTTTGAAAATTAATTTCATGCATTTGAATTGGTACATGAATTACAGTCATGGCTAGTGGGATCAGAACACCCTCAGAACCAAGACTCAGAAGCAGGGAGGGTCAGTTTCTACAAAGAGGTTGTTAATGACAAGGGTGAATAATTGGCACTTAATCAGCACTGAAGAACCTCTCATAAGTACTTTACTAATCTTCCAAACTGCTTCACAAGATAGCTAGTTGCATCAGTGTTATAAATAGCTGAATCAAAACAATGATACTTTTCAAACCTAGCTAAAACAAACTCAGGAGGGACTAAGCTTTCAGCAAGATGTTCACTTTAGTGACCACGTACAGGAAGTTTTAGATAAATCTAAAGCTCTGGCTCAGAAAATCTGGACTTTAAGGTTGCCCTAGAAGTAGGTGGCAGAGCAAGATGTTCCACCGCTGCAGTCCTGACTCAAGCTCAGACGTAGCACTGAGGTCTCCTGCCCATCTGCACAGTACAGATAATCAATGGTTGGTTTTGGTAGTAGAAACCTATTTGTAATAGCCCAGCTGTGTGTGAGGATAATTTACCATCCTGCCACAGCTAGACTATTTCTCATTAGAAACTCATTTAACACTAGCTCAGCTTTTTCTCTGGTACATTACAGTGCAGACATACCCTCAGATGTTATATCATATAGGTTCATTTTGCAAGATGATCTACCCCGACAGATTCTTGTACCTACACAGCTTAGATGACAAAAACAGGACCTATTCTTGTGTCTTCGTAAACTCTGTTTGCTATCCATTCTGTTCAAATAAACAGCAGGAACATGAGGTGAGGTTAACAATGGTCACTGTAGCTTTATCCCGCAGTGTAATAAAAACATCCCTAATTGAAAGTTAGTGCAAACCCTTGAAGCGATTTCCTTCCACTGCTTTTTACACAATTCTCATTGATATCAGAGCACCCAGCAAGAGAGGGCCTTCTGTTGTGAATTTATCTTTGCTTTTGGCACGTGACACTGAAGTCTGCTTGATCATTTGGTAAGTATTTTCTTCAATACTGAAAAACAATACAAAATGTGTATTCATTAAATGTAATGACTTACTATTCTTCCCTTTTATTAAATTGGGCTGGAAACAAGAGGCAGAAATTGCTCTGGCTGTCCTGCAACACACAGAATTCATGTCACTGCAGAGTCTGGACCTTTATTTTCAAGAAGAATTCTGTTCCGTCTTGATTGCTTAATGAACACGTAACGCCATGATGTTAGTTTTACAGCAAAGTTGAAGTTTGCTCTGTACAAATATATGGCTATCAAAACTTCTGACTCCTCTAATCATTGCAATCAGTCCCTTAAATAATATCTTGTATTACTATACTTGCATAGTCTGACTGAGGTGTCAGCAACACAGAAGCAAGATTTCTTAAAAGGCATCTAAAATTGCAAGAAACAATTTTGTTCTTGCTGTTAATCACATTTTTAATAAAACTTTTAAAACAGATCAGACAAGCTGCACAATACACAGTTGCAAGCATAAACAGTCATATACTTCTGAATATTAAAAGTTGTAGTCGCAAACATTTGCCTAGGCAAAGTTGAGCCTACAACTTAAAAACATTTAACATCCTTCTACAAATTGGCATACAAATTACACATTGGAAGCAAAGATAAAGATTTTTAAAAAAAAGGGAAGCTACAAGACAGAAGGATTGAATCTTGAAAAGATTTTGTTTAATTACTCAGAGATCATGCCTTGTATTTGGAAATGATATCACAAGTTCTTTAAGGGGGACAGTCCCATGAGATTGTTGAACAGAATGTGTCTCAAACAATTCTTACGCAATCACTACTATGCAGTTTCTGCTGCTGCTGCTGTTTGACTAATTATTTTTTATAAATCTAAAAGTTCAGCTTGCTCTCATCTTAAAAACAAACATCAAACCTTCAGCCATAATTTGCTGAATATCTGTACCTCTTTGCAACAACTGTTTGTTGTAGTGCTTAGTTTACATTCCTGACATCAAATTTTCTTCCATTCTTAATAAATTATAGAACATAGTTTTAGCAACACAGTTATTGAAGCAGATAGTATTTGATTCAATACATTAAAAACCTATTATATTCCTACATCGTAAGGGGATAATAATTGCTTTATTATTAAAACATGCCTTTCATTCTGACAGTGTTTAATGCCTTTTCTGAAATCAGTGCAGCACAATAATATTGACAGAAAAGCTAAAGGTTATATGGACAGCAAAATGTCATGTGTTAGCATTATATAACATAGAAAAGGTTTCCATTTATAGATTTCATTATCAACTGCATTTAATGTTCAAAATATTTAATTTGTCTTTTTTATCTCAGAATTCCATGTTGACCTTCATCTTTAGGAGATTTAAACTCTCTACAGTGCTGCTGTTCAATCATCATTATTTTAGCTTTCCTGAAAACAGTCTATTAAAAAACAAACTCAAAATGTCAAATTGTTGTTCATTTTCTTCCCTTTCTATCACAGCTTTTTTTTTTTTTTTTTTAATACAAGCAGGAGCTTGTAAAATATCGTAAGATAGCCAGTACTTACATCGCCTTTGTACACAGACAAAACTGTAAACCTGTAATCATTTACAAAGTAGAGACTTTACTGTTTCTGCGTGTTTCAAACATATTCATGATAAACTTTCCATGTACATTTAGGAGTGAAGAACAGTAAAAGTGTGATGAAAGTGCTGATTCTCCTACCAAAATGAGCCTTAAATAAAAAAGCATTTTTGAGGTCACTTTTACAATGCAATCACAGTATATTACTACACCTGTGGTGTTCAAAAGAAAGGTTTTTTCCAACTAGGTGACTGCAGGCGTTCTTCCGTTACCTTATTGCCTGGTGAGTACTACAAAATAAAAGGACTTGTCAAGATTTGTATTTATATGCCTCCATAAACTAGTGTTTCTAGAAGGCAGTTCTTCAGAGATTGAATTAGGGTTTATGTTGGAAACAAAGAAGATAAAAGTAGCTAGACTATTTATAGTGGGGTTTTTTGAGAAATGCTATTATATAAGCATATGAAATATAAATACCTTTAGGAAATAAAATTTGTAAATGGAAAGATAAGGGGATTAAGGGCACAATCAAGAAGATGAGTTCACTAACCTTGCCCAGATATCCCGCCCCAGCACAAGCTGGCAAAGTGCCATTGATTTTCTTGGAGGTATGCCAATTAGACAGCTAGAGACTTGACCAACTGTATTTACATTTTAACTTAGTTTAAATTGACCCTATCATATACCTGAAATAAAACAAAACAAAAAATTAAAAATCATTAGTATGTTATTAGAAAATTCACGTAACACAAACACACAAAATACAGGACAGCTTAGAGATAACAAGGCAAGCTATTTTCAAAATAGCATGTAGAAAATGAGTTAACAGTAATATTACCAAGTGTCTCGGCAAATTAGACGACTAAGCGCACTTTAAAAATTGCATGGCTACTTAAGCTAAATTCTACTGATTGCCAATGTGCCTAAATGCCTTCGTTATATTTGAAAATAGGTTTTGGTACTTAAGAGATATATACAAACTAGAATAAAGTTACTGGAATGCTGACTTCTGAAGGGCGTACATGCCCATGCTGTCTGTTGCAATCCATGGTTCCTTGTTACATACCTATGCTCAGGACAATGGAGAGGAAATTAGATGTCTGCAAACTGGAGTCACAAAAAATACTGTGCATGGAGCATAGTGTCCAGCCATTATGATATGCTAGAAAGGCTTATGGCACAGTTCTTGACTCTCAGTTCTTGTCATTTTCTCAACCAGCAGGTAACAGCCCACTCTGAAATCATGAAAAGATTCATAAGGGATTACATAATTCTGGAAGAGACCATGCCTCAACGCTTGTCACTGAAACACTCTCTTGCTTGCGATTTCAAAAAGTTTCAAGACATCTGACATCTAAAGAGTTGGTAAGTGAAGCACATTTCAGTGGAAGACCTAAAAGACCTGGTGAATCTTGAATACATAGTACCTTAAGCCTTTGACCACTAAGCTGCATTTCATTATGCTCTTTCTGAATAGGTTTATATAGTGTCCAACTGCTTGGAGAGCACGCCGAGATATGAATGCTGATTAATACAGGTGCTAGAATGATTCATAGAGCTCTTTCCCAAAGGTTCTCTTTCTCAGCGGTTAGTTAGGACCAGACAGAAAATACATTGGAGGCTGAATTAGTTGTCTTAGAAGCTAAAAAAAGTCTTACAACCATGATCTTCCTTGAAGACATCTTTCCCCATTCCAATTTGTGACCAGTACATATCTATGATTTGACAGGGAAGGCACTCATGAAAAATGACTGTAGGTCAGGTGAATCCAGACCAAACCTGGAATATGGGTGGAGGTTAAGTTTGACGTAGGGACTGAAGGTATTTGCTCCTTCAGTTAATGACGTCAAATTCCAATTAATGTTAAGGACATGTGTTATTTACAGAGACTGAGATAGTCAGATGAGGCCATTGATGTGATTTAAACAGACCAGTAGTAACGTTCTGTTCTGAATACAGCATTAATCAGAACAGGACAAGTATTTCACTTTTGTTTTGATGGTTTTGATACTGTCAGCTCTAGGACAGTTTGTCTTCCTTTTCTGCTAACTTAAACAGTCTGTTTAGAAATACAGTGACCAGCTGGCATTCACATTCTAAGAGGGAAAATAAATTCATTTAATGGAAGCATTTGCTATCACTTCAGCTTTTATCCATTTTACACAGATCAGAAAAATAGAATATATATCCAAAGCCATAGCAAAGACAACATAAAGCATTATATATGCAAAGGACTTTCTAAACAAAGTTTACCAATCAAAATACATTTTCCAATAATCAGAAGGAAACTATTTTAGCCTGCAAAAATGTTTTCCATCACAGTGATGGAAACCCTGTTACAACAAAGCCCTCTCAGAATGGCTGTTGACAAGTTCTCAGGCTTTTTTCTTTGATAGGAAAATTAATAAACAACTTCTGATGCATAGTGGGCATCTCTGTTTTGCTTTTCTTGCTGCATGGTCTAGGGCTATTTAGAAATTCAGAAAAAAGACCTTACAATGAGGCATGCATCTGTTGAAGGAAATGCATCTGTGCACTCTGTTTATCTACATTAATTTCTTCATACTTTAAAAATAGACAGATTAAAACAAAGTGCTGCAATTCTAACATGTATGTATTTACTGGGTCACTTCTTGGTGAAAATGCAATCTACAGTTATTACAAATGGCCTGCAGTATTGCTTTGAAGTTAATGTAAATTTGGGGCCTTAATGGATAGATTTTTGGTTCTAACAAAACCTCTCAGTAGAGTAAAATTAATTTTAGAATTAATTTTCAATGTTAATTAAAATTTATTATTTAAGATTATTACTAATATTCATCAGTTTATGTGAAATTGATTTCAAGATCTCTGAACATGCCCCCTTGGACAGAAGTCTGCATTATAATTTCAACTACCCAAACATCCCTATGTTTTCAGAAAGGAACAAGCACAGATTGATTTTGAGGAGAGGAGTGAGAACTGAGCAATCTTGGCTCTAATGTGACCCTGAACAAGCACCTTATACCCTGCTTCAGTCTCCTGCTGTCCACATAATTTAAAAGACAAGCAGTGAAAGTATGCTAACACGCTAAGATGCTCGCAGAAAAGATGCTAATTAACCAAGAACTGTTTTGTGCTTCTATTACAGTTGCTGAGTGGGTAACAGCAAATACAGAAACCGTTCAAGGCAACAACAACAAAAAAAGCTAAAGTATCACACTTGATCGATTTAAGCTGAACACCCTGTACGTTCAAACGCAAAGGTTACTAAGAGTCTGATAGTAGAATTAGGTGCCTGGTACACTGTTAGCAGCTTTCCTTTTTTTCCTCTTCTGCCAACCTCTGATCTCCCAAGAGTCTCGAGGTTCATGCTGAACTTGCAACGTAAGACTCTACTCACTAGAGGTCAGTGTTGGGCTGGCAGAGGCACTGCCACTGTACACGAATAATGAACATTAATTAATCCTCCAACCACACAGAGATGGAGGCAGGAGGTTGATACTAATTTTCCAAAATACCAGGAAACCCTGATGGCACAGCAGTTTTCAGAACAACAGAAAACAGAAGCTGGAAAGGAAAAAGCCAACAATCCTCACAGGTATCAAGGAGCTTTGCAAAGAGTCATGTTATTTCAAAAGCTGCATGGTGCAACTCCACTGCAGAACTGGGCCCAGGTGCATCAGTAGAGGAAGGAGGTGCAAGCTGCAAGTCCGCTTGCGAGGGCGACTATTAGAGACAATGGGAACTATGTGACACAGCAGTTTGTCAACCAGAGAAAACTAAACAGGGAAAGAATCCTCTATGCAAGAAGAGTTTTACTTTCTGACGGCACCACGTTTTGAACACCCATTTGTGTTAGTCATCTATTCAAAAACCTGTTTGTTGATCTTTGCAGTGACTTGAAAAATTAAATGACAGAGGTGAGGGAAACAAAAAGAAAAAACAAACCACATTTCTACCATATATCCACCTTATGACCTGAAATATGCTGTAACAGTGTGATTGAAGCTGGCTAGAACTATATTGAACTGAATTTAGTGGTATGACTTTTTTTTTCCTGCATGGTCATTTGTTTTAACTCATTTGAGAATCTGGCCTGAGGTACTGCCTGACGGTCTTGGATTTTGCAGAACTACTTATGTCATTTTGTCTTGTAAATATGACGTACATACTATTTTTCTGCATCAAACCTGTGTAAATTTTTATCTTCTTACTTACATTGTAGAAAACAATGAAAGTGAAACATATTTCAGTCATTGATACTTCTTCGAAACTTTAAATAAATTCCATTTGTTTCCTTCAGTTCCTTTCACAATATCTTTTACTGTTGGCACCCACTGGCATCAATGGAATGGCAAATGTTATTTTGGTATTTCTTTTCACATAATTGCTGATCTTCAAGATGTATATATTGTTACTCTAGAAAACATTGAGGCCTTAGAATATACATAATTTCCATGTTTTATTTAATGCTAAAAGGACTCTATTCAGCATTGCTATTTCACTGAGCTTTTAAAACCCTCTTAATTCATTTTCATTTTTGGCTGACTCGTCAGTTAGCCAAACCTAGTGCCCTTCAAGAACCCCCCTATCAGATGGGTAGGTTACCCTAAAAAAAAGCAGTAAAAAAAGCTTTGCATTAATCAGAAGCTACTTGGGAAAGAGATCTCCTGGCAAGTCTACATGAACAGTTCCTAAAACTTTTCCCAAATAGATCATCAAGGTAAGTTGACTTGTCTTTGATGGGAGACTTGAAACCTCATGAAAAGAGGTGGATGTGCACCTCTCTGAGATTTAAACACCCTGAAGAGCTGGAATATTTTTGATGATGTACATACAATTTAATAGGGGCTAGTTCCTGACTCTAAAACAAGAAATACTTTCTATTTATTCCGCTTTCTGAAACTGCTCGAGGGCACCTGAAAATCTTGGGACACCTAACAGTATAAGCATTGGTATTTTTACAGACTATTAAAATATGTATTTTCGAGATACAATTTTATATATTAAAGTTACCAAAATGTATTTTTGGTTTTAGCCAATACTTTAGAAACTTAAGCCTCAGAATTTCATCTCTTTTTCTTGAAATTATTTGTCTTCTAAATAGAGGTTTTCTCTTCTGCTTTAATCTCCTAGCCACTCTTTCTTTAAAGCAATCCTTGGTCTTATTATTTCCATTTATTTCCAGTGTTATTTTTCCACTTTTCTTGGAACCTACTTAAAAGACTTCATTGCCTTTGTTTTCAGCTTCATAAAACGCTCTCTTTCATTCATTTTACTCATTATTAGTTGTATGAGGAAGAACAGGAAAACAGAAAAAATGTCCGTCTTTCTCTCCTCTTGTCTCTACAGTCATGCATTCTGTATGCCTTCCTACTTTCAGATTAGTGGTACCAAATAAATTTCCCTGAAATAAATGAGCCTAATGAGTTAATGGCATTGAGTATTTCAGAGAAATGTCATCCTATTCAATCCCATGGCAAAAAAAGGCCTTGAAAATCAGTGATAAAATTTTCTGCAGTTGTTGAAGACACATAAAAAAAAAAAAAAAAAAAAGAAATGGGGTAAGACACCTACCTTGAATCTGAGATAGGATGGCTATATAAAGCAAGTTTAATGAACATATAGAGGTTACTCTTAAATAACAAATTAAAGAAATTAGTAAGTTAAATACTCTCTTAAGTATTCTTTTTTTCATAGAAGGAATTAACTATGCCTTTGGCAGGCAGCAGGGAGAAAAAATATTACAGATGGATATTATTGTTGTCAGCAGCCTCTAACAAAAATAAGTACATCTTTACTTAGTTTAGTTACATATTAATTAAGTTCTGCTTCAAAAAATTTAAATAGGACATTAATAAAATGAACTGTGGGGTTTTTTTTCTGGTAATCCTGTGGTTTTTCATTAAAGTTACAGTCCATTTTGTTTAGAATTATGTGAAAAAGACTGCAATGTCCATATGAAAAGCAGAAAGAAAAAGCATATGGGAATCAAGACTATTACCTTACATTAAAAACCAGACTAAAATAAGTTTAAATATTTTGTTGAAATATATTTGGGTAAACTTTTCACTTTCTAGAAAGAAAACCACAATGGCACAAAGAAGCATTTTAATATTTAATCTTCATTTTTAGTTCAAAATCCTCCATATCTCTACCAGAAAAAATAAACAGAAAATATTATTTAAACAACTATCAAAGCACTCAAAGAGTTTGAGACCAGTTTTGGTTCGCAGCTTGTCCTGCCTTGTTCATGCTCCATATGATGATGCTCTGGATATTATTTGTTCTTATAGTTAGCATGAGGTTTTGATTTCTACTTAAGAAATTTACTATAAGCTTGTTCAGTTCCTGAGTTTGTGATCTCCTAATTCTTGCAATAACAGATACAGCTATATAAAATCGTTATAATGCATTTCTCAGAGAAAAATTACCTTAGTCACTTAGAAAGCAAAGATCTTTTTATAATCTTTTTTACCAATAAATAAATCACTTTAGGAATAGCTAACCTCCCAGAAATGCAAATATCAGGATAACTATATTTAAAAGTACGCTAAGCCTAAATATTTGTACTAAACTCCCAGTAAAGTCCATGAAAATACTTTCTCTGTTTTCAGCGGAAGCTGCAAATATCCTAAGATCCCTTGCTCCAACTCAATGGAATATAGAGCATCAGATCCATCCATATGTGATGTACTAATATAAAAGTAACTCTGTAGATTAGTTTTGTCACACACTATAAAAACATTAAAGGGCAGGTACAGATTTCCCAAACCAAGAGATCAGTAATAAAATGTTCAAACCATTTTCACTGTTGGATATTAGCCAACAAATTAAAGTAGATTGAGAAAAATATTACCTTTCTTCTGACAGTTGGGGATCGAGGCTTTTCAAGCTTTTATTATGGCCTGATTTTTCACGAAAGATGTAAAGTTATAAACTGGGTAAAAGACAAAATTAATTTTTGTTCAGAGATTTCTTCTTCTCTTTGTTAAAATGGGTATTGGTACAACTTAATGGATCATTTACAATATTTAGCCCATTTGTACACTGATATATTGATTTCTTCATCTTGCATCATTGATGAATGCAATTCTATTGAAAAGATATGAAAAATGCTTATAGCTAGACAGGCCTTTCACAGAAAAGAAATGAGACTGAGGAAATACGCTTCCTGCAGTATATTGAAGCAGTCCACTTCAGTGAATTGTACATGGTGATACTTAATTGATTTTGCTGCACCTGCAGAAAACAAATGAAGCTCACAGAACTTTACCATTAAGAACGCTTAAGCCCACATAAATTGCGCTTCAGTTTTGTCCAGAATTCAGTTGCTGCTGCACTGAGAAGCTGCTTAGAATGAGGAGCCCCAAGGGGGGAAGAACTAAAATGAATAAACATTCCTCAAGTCCCGGGCACCATAGAACTGTTTTGTTAACTGGTGGTAGGAAACAATATATACTACGTGGCATCTCAAAATTAAGGGCTCAATGGCTTCCCAGTTTATTCCTTCAGGTTCTTAAAAACGTTCTTATTTACAATAGATTTTCACATGCAGTATCTGCATTAGGCTTAGCTTAAGGCCATAGCAGTGAGAGATCTCTGCCTTGCAAAGAAAGAAAATCAGAAAACTAAGTCTTAACAACTCAAAATATTTCACTGGATTCTAGACAGCAAAGTGTGAACTGGAAAAAAGAAATCTTTGAAGGATGTAATGGCGTAGTTTTTTGGAGAAAACACACCAAGTACTGCAAAGGACATCTTCAGTATATTTGAAGAAAGGCAAATAACTAAAGAACAGAGAAAACATATCTCAAATGCCTGCCCAACTCTAAGGAAGAAGATAGGAACAGATCTACCAGCAAAACACAACCGTATAAACCATCTAAATTCACTGTTTTCACCAGCATTTGACAATAAATTCCTATTCGTTTCACTTTTCAGGAATACAGAAGAGTTCATATATATATTTATTTAAATCTGAGGCAGATTCTGAACATTTATGAAGTTCAAACACAAGAAAGAATTGAAGGAATTTGAATATAAACAACCCAAATTGCTTTGTTTGATTAACAATTCAATTAGTCTATGATTTTATTGTTCCTATTTAAAACAACACAGTACTGGAATATCAAAGTCTATATTTCTGTTTTAAATTCTGTATTATGTACACAAACCAGTACTTCTAAAACATTAAGAAACTTGAGCTTGAACTTCAGATTTATTTAATCTCGCCAATTCTCTGTTGCCTTCACTGCATTTTATAATGTGGCAAAAGAGTGAATTTAACAAGAAAATGCTGCCTGGAGCATAACCTTAATCACCTTCCAACAGCCAGAATTTTTTTTTAATTCTATATACCTACAACCTACGTCTTCTGTTCCTTTCTTCATGTCGTCTTCACATGTGCAAATGGTATGCAAACATCTGTAAGATTGCACTGATCAACTAATGCTCGTAGTAGAAGACTCCATTCATTAAAGCATGTTGAAGAGTACTACTGGTAAAAGGGGACAAGATTGACCATCTGTGACTGATCATCAAACCTCTTCTATCCTCAAATTCAGGATCATTACACAAACAAGCTTCAAGAAGCTAAGAGGTTAATGATATGGGTGTTAAAAGACCAGAATGTATTACAATAAGAATTTTTAAAAAAATAGAACAGAATGAGACTTAGTCACCTATTGGAGAAAACAATGCGTCACTAAATAATACGTTGGCCTGAATCTAGGTTCAATTCTATATTGTGCCATTAACTTCCCACGTTTTCTTGAATGTGTGAATTAAACCACTTATTCTAGAGAGAAATACACATAGATGGACTTCTACTATGCATTAGTCCTTTTAAAAGAAGTGCCACATTAAGTCCCATTTTTATGAAACATTAATTTACACTTCTAAAAGTGACTGCTATCATAAAATCAGGCTTGTATTTTGTTCCCATTAAATACCTCAAACATAATTTTTAAATCACTATGTTCACAAAGACACTCTATTATTAATAACAAAAGAAATTGAATATAACATTCCATAAGCAAAACCCCCTGATCGTTCTTTTCTGCTGACAGAAATACAGATTTTTAATCAATTAAAGTCTGTTCATTCATCTGAGAGAATAATATTTTGTTGAATATTTCACATATTCACGATAAATCTATCTACAGTAATTGACTGGATTTTGTTTGAAAACATGCTGCAGAGCATTAACGAATACACCAATGTAATGAGCTGCAGCTGCTTGTTGACAGCAGTGCACAGTATATTATGAAGAGATTTGTTACATCTCTGATTAACAAAGTCCTTTTTCACACCTTTGATTACTAAGAAAGGTTATATATTTACCCATGAGACTGTTTTTTTAGTCTACTACCTAAGAACTTCAGTGACTGGCAAAGAAAATGTCTGAGTATTCAGCTCAATTCAAGACCAACTTTAGTTGCTTCAGAGCCAAATTCTCCTTTCACTGTGCTGGTTAATTTTCAAGATCACACAAAATAAGGACAGCTCTGAAGGATTTATAAGGCCCAATACAAAAGTTGATTGAGAAAAATATCCTTCCACAGAAAAGAATACGGATGAGGATTTTAAAGAGCCAACATCATTACATGGTAGTTATTTGACACCTTGCCATTGATCCAGGAGTGCAGGGTCACCCATTTCACACTTTTACCTAATGCCAGTAGCAACCTAGGACTGACTTCAAAATACTCTTGGCATCAGTTATTTCTCTGAAGACAAGCGCTTTCCTAATAATAAATACATGAAAATCATTGTCTGCCATGTCAAATCTTTTCCTTAAAAATGGACAGCTCTATTCTATTGGTTCCTTTATAGAAAAAAACCATCACACCAACAACCAAAAAAACCCCACACAACTCGGAAATCACTCAAATGCCTGCCATGAACTTTTTTGGAAGGAAATTCTCTCCTAAGAGAATCTCCAACCTTCTCATTCATTTTTGCCATTAACATACACATATGCACTCACTCTCCAAAAGAAAATAGCTTTTTCTTGGTCACAAGACAATAGCATCTAATGGATTAGAGTGTCAAAGCTATTTATGTACCTAAGACAATTGATAGGAAACTACTTGGATTTTCAGTAGTACCTAACGCCGGTTATGTTCTTGGCTCCCACTGGAAACAGTAATGAGTTATGCAATAAAAATACACTTTGGCATAAATTATGCCAATCTGCCACATGCTGTTTTCAAATTACAGCTGTAAAATACACTATACTTGTCCAACACTTATTGCTTTGAATCACTAAAAATCTCTTGATCCGGGGCCAAATATCTTAGTTTTACCAAGGTCAGTGCTTAACATTTCATACGTCTTTAATCAATTTTCTCTTTCTACGGATAGCCCACCATTATTATTGTCATATGTTTTTTACTGAAAATTTTTACAAACCAGTAGTATTATTTCCAGAGCTGATAGGTCATGAAAACCCTGAAGCTGTCGTTAAAATTCACAAACATTCTCCCATGAACTATTTTACCCTATATATTTATATATATACATTGCTGCAGGGTGGCTCAAAATATGACAGGTGCAAAACCAAAAATACACCTGAACTGCATTTTAATTTTGTCTTTCTCATATTCATATTTCAAAAAAGTTTTCTTTCTACAAAGTAGTTTCTAATAACATTACAAAAAAGGTAATCTCAGAACTGCCTCAAACACTTTCAGATCTATAAATAACTGCTAATCCTTTTCCAGGTCATAATGGACTTGCTTTCTTTTGAGATATACCTGTCTGTGAAGGGTTTTTCCATTTTAAAAATGTATTTTCTTCTTAATTCCTTGTGCTTAATGCTTTTTGGAGAAAGGGAGCTTAGGATTTTATTCAAAGTGTATTCCCGAAATCCTTGTCTACATATAACATGCACTCTAAGTTGGAAAGAAGGCTGGCTCTAAAGCTCACTGGAGTTAGAAAGAACCTGCCTGTTGATTATTACGGTCCTTGCTTCTCAATAAATGCCTCTCTCCCTTTTAATACTAACAAAGTCCTACCTTTGATTATCCTTGGCTTTGTTCTTTAACTTTCCTTTACCCCAAAGGTGAGGAGACTAGATTTTATGCCTCAGAATTGTGTTTTACTCCAGTAGCACAGATAAAATCCCTAAAAAAAAAAAAAAAAAACTAGAAGCAAATTATAGAAAATTCCAATTGATTTTAATGAGGCCAAAACTTTATCCTACGTATTTTTGTTTTCTTTCCATTTAAAGCAATGAGACTTTTAATTTAAACAATTACATAAACATGCACAAGCTTCTTAATTTAAGTATTATACAGCCAAAAATCTGTTCTTGTAGACTTGAGATCCCTGACATAGACCAGTAAGCTAAATTCAAACTTTTGAAAATGGAGATAATCATTTGGGCAATAACCCACCTGTATAAACAATAGCAAAAACTTTCTGTTATAACTATCAGTGATAACTCCATACTACACTGAAGCTCATGAGCTCAAGCAGCACCCTATAAATTCAAAATTAATCCTTGACCTTCCTCAGAAGAAGCTGTTTTGACTGCAAGGCAGCTGAGGCTGTATAGCTCTTGAATGGTTTAAGTACCACACTCCCACACCAAGGTTGTGCCATTATCAGACAACTCCGTTGGCACAGATTTGGATTCTTGGTAAAGCAAATACCAGCTGTGAAAAACAGCAGTTTGTAGTGACTCTTTAGCTTAAGACTATGGAGTTAACCTGGTACACATCTATCCAACCATCCCAGTATGAAGTGGTGGGAATCATAAAGATCCACATGTGATCCAGTTCAAAACACTCCTCTCAGACTCATAAGGTGTTATATGTCATGCTGTCTCCAACAACGTTTTGCAGGCAGCTTGTAGGATCAGGTAGGCTGGGCATTTCTACATAAAACTAGGGAGTCACGCTCACATTGGTCTTACTCTATTCCCGTGAATATTTGCCCAGAGACACATGGAGTCACCAACCTTGGAGATATTCAGAATGTGGTTAAGCAGAGCCCTGCTAACCTGATCCAGTTTTGAAGCTGGACCAGATGAGTGTCACAGAGACCTTCCAACCTTAATTATTCTCTGATTAAATGATTCTATCAAAGCATGTGGAAAATCTCCATGAAGGGCCAATCCATAACTCCATTCTGCAATATTCAATTTACCTATTCCATTTAGAATTCTAATTTTTGGGATCCTAATTTTAAAATACCCTTGGGCATTTTATAATTAAGGGGAAAAAAAATTAAATTCTGAACCTGTGAGTTCCTTCAGGAAAATCAGAAACAATAATTAGTTATGCTGTATTTTCATCACTATACCCATAGTTTTCCAAACATAACATATGAGAGTCTTACATAACAGTTAGGTCAGGGTTGTTAGGTTTTGCAATTTTAGTGCCATTCTGGTGATATCTGAAGTTTGATTCGGTACTTTTAGACACAGCTTCTAATGTCTCCCTTTCATTAAAAAGAGTATCTCCTTTGTGCAATACATTATGCATGGGTTAGCATCAGAAAAAAAGAAATACTATTTTCCTTTTAAAAAACATTATGTTTGATATCGAGAAACAATTTATATATTTGAAATGTTTGGGACTGGCAATACTGTAGCACAGTAAATATATACAGACATTGATCATTTAGTGTTTTCCACAGATGCTATTTATCAAACTGCCATACATTTTTCTTGCAGAGGTCATGTATTCACCAGGCTTTATCACCTACATAACCTTTAGTGTGTAACGTACCCCGGCTGAAGACAGGATCACTCATTTTTCTATTTTAAAATCATTCCAATTAAGAACTGGTACCTCAAATTATTCTTTTGCAAATTCTTACATGGAAATATGATAGAGGTCAATTGATCCAGAAATAATATAACTAAAGAGGAATTGCTTCCAGTTCCTCTTCCGTAGCCAGCACCATACACTCAAACCTATTACAAATTTCAATATGAAATGCAGGTTAATACTACCAAAAACTGGCAGGTCCTCAATATGCAAACAAGCCTTCACTGGCAGTTTATTCGTAGCAAAGTGCACAATGCAGGATGCATCCAACAATATCATATATACATTAAATCTCTGTTTCCTGTGCGTATGGTACAGGATTGCTCCACATATACACTGCAGATGTTTCTCAGGAATCTCACCTTTGGTCCCCGCAGCTCTTGGACACCTAGAAACCCAGCAGATCACTGTTCAAATATAAAAGGTAAATCTTCAATTACAATACAAACCAACTAAAATAGTTGGTTTGCCTACAGAAGACAGTGAAGTTCAGTAAACTACTTAAATGGGGGACACAGAATAATCTATGGTTTTAGAAACAGAGACAAGAGAATTTTTCCAAACTGCACAAGAGTCAGGTGAAAGTGACTGTTCATTCACCCTAAGTGGTAGATTGATGCCACTAAGCATGACGGGAGAGGAATCTTTCCACTTAGGAAGGGAATTGTCTTAACTTTCATGGGAGAAAGCGTCAGCAATCAAGAGTCTGATTCAAAAGAAAGTAATGAACACTTCCTAGAAGCCAAGTACCCTCACTTCACAGTGAAATCCAAATGCAACCAATTCATTCTGTACCAGGCAAAATCTGTCATGCCACAAACCATAAGACAGTACAATATGTCTATTTGAGACAAATAAGGGGTTTTTAACCTTAATTTGGAAAACTGGCTTATTTCTGAAGAAGAGATTCCAAGTAGGTATAAACTAGAGATTAAATATAAATCCATTTCACATTGTTATAAAGTGTCATGGAAACTTAGAGCAACTAAGAACATAGTATATATTTCATGTTTTCCCCCAAAATATATCTGTATTTTGCAAAAATGATAAGCAAAGTAACACAAATGCAGACTTACAGGGGATAGCAAACACAGAAGCTTCTAATTTCAAACCATAGGTACCACCACCTGTCATTCAACCCTGCATGGACTAATGAGAACCAGAATGAACTCTGAAATGCTAAACCCCAGATTTGCTGCTCTGGCAGCGTTCCTCTTTGGCTGATCAGTTTTGTGACCAATGTTGTTTTATTACCTACTTCCCCAGTGAGGAATTATGCTTAGTTATGATTGTGCTTGCCCAATTATAAATACAGCAGACAGAATAAACAAGCAATTGAAAGACTAGATAAGAATATTTTGAGTTTAGAAATTATTGAAAATTACTCAGGAAGAAAGAAAATGCATTGCCATTCAGAAGTCTCTATGAACACAGGCATTTAAATTATTTAAGTGATTTTCAGAGTTGCCAACATGAGTTGAATGCCCAGATTTGGTGAATCTCAGCGTGATTTACTTGTCTAGATAACAGCCTAAAAAGAACAGAGATTCTAAATAAAGACTTATACCTGTAATTAGCCATAATCTTCCTTCAAACTAGTCTGCAAACTGCACTTCATGACATGTTTACTACTAAAACGAAGTTATATTCCCATAGCACCTAGGACAGGAACTGGGCCATGTTGTGCTAAACTCTGAATAAATGAAGGAAAAAGATGATTCTTGATGAGATGACTTAACGTAAGAAGTACTTATACCACGCATGTCTAACACCAATTGCAGTTGCAGTGACATCTTTTGACTGTTCCCTATCTTGAAATTTCGCGTTAGCCAGACCACACTGAGAGGGAGAGCCCATTCTTTAGCAGCATTACATCAGAACAGTTTCACTAAGGCAAATATCTGAAATACAGTTTTTGCCCTTGCTGAACATCTAGCTCTAAACAGCTCCTTGTCTGCACAAAAGGTAAAGATCTATGAAAAAAAACTTTTTTTTTTTTTTTTTTTTTTTTTTTTAATGGGCAGAAAGAAAGAACTGTATGGTCTCAGCTAAGCGTTCAGATTGAGTACATGTGTTTTTAAGAAAACGCTCACACTATAATCAGAACTGATTGGAAAGAAGTAAAACTCTACACAACTGGGAAGGGAAGAAACTGCAGTGCAGAAACAGTTTCACCCAGTGGCAGCTTGCCACCGAAACGATAGCAGGCAGTTCCATAAAATGGACACTCTACATAAAACTTCATTGCCAGTTTTATAGCTCTAAAGGGTTGGTGCTTGACTTTGTCAATGCTTATGGACATTGTACTGCCCATAAAGTTATTGGATTAGAAAACATACCTGGAGAAAATATGACTCCTAGTGAAAATGCACGCTGTAGTTTGAAATCATCCATATTCATTTTGACGTGCCTCCATAAAGACATACGATACTTCAGATGCATATGTTGGCAAGCCTGAGAATTTTAAAAAGGCTTTACTGAGAGAACTGGCATGTTCAAACAGTGGAAAATATTCCAGAGTTTGCTAGGGGCCTGACTGCTAAATAACAGGAAAAAAATGCCTAAAACCAGAACCATATTCTCATGCTGTTCAACGGGTTTCCCAGTGGGTGGCAAATGAGAAAATAGGCTTTAAACTCCGCTGCTGGCTTAAACTATGGGAAGGTGATAAAGTGTATCCACTGAATGGCAAAATATTTCACAATGAAATCTAAAGAGAAGCTAGCCTCACTATGAAAATTACATTTTAACAGTGAAACATAGTAGAGTTTTACCCATGAAACTTAGTAGCATTTTAAGACAAATCCATCTCCAGCTGAAGAACATAGACTTTCCCAGAACTGAATGGGAGCAGAATTAAGCATCAAACTCTGCACTAGCAGAGACAACTTTTCCACCCTTTATCTAATGACTTACATGTTGAGAGAACTGAAATCAGTATCTGTTTCCAGGATGTTTATGGGAAATAATCAAAATCACTTCACTAAGCATCTTTATTATCCTTAGTATGATAACATATACCACACAATACATAGAAAAAGCCCAATTCAATGACTTAAGTAAAAAGCAACCTGGACAAGTAGTAAGCATGGAAGAAAGTATCATATAGGCTTTTACCTTTAGCCTTAAAAATGCTGCTGTTTTGTTTTTTCTGTAATGTTTTGTGTGATATGATCGCTGATATCTCTTTGAAAGGCCAGTCTATTTGGGTCAGGGAAGACACAAAGATAGGCACAAGGTAAAAGAGTTTTCATTTACCAGTTAAGTAGATTAGCAGAATCAGAAATTTTAACAGCTTGTTTTGTCCTTAATGCTTATAGCAAAACTATTATAATATTTTTCTTCTCAAAAATCAGTTGTATGAAGTCACTATTGAACAATATGAATAATATTTAAAGGATTTGCTTTTAGTATGCAAGCACTCATGATGTTACTGACAATCAGCGATAGGCTTTTGATAGTAAACAGTTTTAAAGAGAGACCCCTAAATTTATAGCAATACCTCCTTCGATCCCATGTCAGTTTGATGGATCTCTGTAAATGAAATCAGAAACACATGATGACATCTTCAAATAAAAAGTTAAGAGGACTTTTCAAAGATGGCCAGCCTGAACAGACTAATGGAGGAGTAAATAGAGATCAAGGTAGTAATAGTGACTACTAAAACTGACAGATAATTGACCACATTATCATCAGCATCAAAAGCAGTACTTGTATCATACAGCAGCGAGAGCTTTCTTCAAATAGGTTTACTATAGCAGAAGCCAACAGAGAGGAAGATTTGCTAACTGGTCAAGCCAAGCCAAGAATACGTGCTTGGTCTTTGTGAGCTCTGGTCCCATTTCCTCAGCTACACTTCTTTTCATAGATAAGCTTGTTGTTGGCTGGATTATAGCATTAAACAAACATGATATACAGTATACCATAAAACATACTATGCTATTTTTCAGGTATACTCTAAGATTGGGTAATACCTGAAGCTTTCACTGAGTTTGAATTTGCATTTCAGAAATAGCTTTTAATGAGTAGATAACCCAGGTAGCACACTAGAAGATAAACTATGTTTCATTTTGTTTCAACAATTTCACTCTAGCATACTGTTCTTCAGGGTCCAATAGTACTGAAGCAACTGTCTTCAGAAGCAGGTCTTCTCTATAAAGTTCAGCTCTTCTTTGGCTTAAGTCTTTTTGTGTAACCTTGACACAGGTTGACTTCCTCAGAGAAAACTGCCACTCCCTTCTTGTCTCAGAGAACGAAATGTAAATTGGCTTTAACTTAATCCCATAATCAATACATGTTTCAAGTATAGGATATAGATGGTGCTTTGGAAACTGAGCCATCAATGTACAATACTCTGGACACCTACATGCAGATAACACAAACTTTGATCTTTTACTGCCAAGTGTTGTTCAAAGAAATGTTTTAAGTTTAGAGCTTTGTATCTTATAGGTTGTGACTGCAAAGCCAACTCTACAGATTAATAGCTCAGATCCCAGCAAAATAAACTTTCTATGAATATCCTAGAACTTGAATGACATTTTTCCAAAGACCTCTTTATTAAATAAGGTAAGAAAGATGTATGTATTAAGTAAAACTACAGGAAAGTTTTTTAAAAATTGGTGTTGCTGAAAAAGCTACATTAACTTGAACACTGTATAGGGTATAAAACTATTCTATAAGCACTATCAGAAATCCCATATTGTCTATTAAAAATTTTATCAGCAACCCTAAAAATTTATTTCTTCTACAGCAGAAAGCATAACTGAAAGGAATAAACAAAGAGGAGTTAGGTTAATAGTGCACAGCTATAGAACAAACTTTACTCTGAAGAACTGTGAAAAGGAAGATAACGAATACATTTTAAATCATGCTGCACAAGAGGAATTTACTCAAAAAGCGACACTGAAAAAGTGTTGCAGGGGAAATGATAATATTTAATAAACCAAATTTTCATTTTCCAGGGTTTTTTATAGATAAGTCTGCTTTTTACTGCATATGCTGTATGTTTTCTGGATTGATTCTAAGTTAGGATGAGTTTGACTCACTTAACTTTTTCTTGCTTAAGTAATGGGGGGGGGGGAATCCATTCTGCTGATTTTTTTTATTTTTTATACACATCAAGGAACTTTCCTCCTAAGCTTGAGCATTTTATGAAGACGTTATACGTGAATTATATGATGTAAAGTTACACAATGAATTTTATTTCAAAGACTGAATGTATTTGAAGCAGAGTATGAGAGCAGAAACTGCATTCAACTCAACATACTAGTTGGCAATTGGCCAGCATATACAATGCTGAAATTACAAGGAAGGAGAACTGATATTTGCAGATATAATGCCATCTGGGAAATAAATTGCCTGGTTGTCTAAGATTGTAATTGTGCAAGATATTTCACAGAAGATACTACTGTTGATTAAGGTGTCTTTTTCGCTTAAAGATAAGAACAACTTTGATTTCTAAAATATGGTATTTGTAAATTTCTTTACTGCATAGTAATAATAGAATGCAATTCTATCATACAGTTTCAAGTATAAAGGAAAATCTGAATAAATGTAAACATTGCTGTAAAACAACATCCAAACAACACAAGAATTAATATTTTGCTGCTGTAAGACTAAACCACATTCTTAAAATAGAAATATAGAAATGAATCATTTCAGCTAAACAATTTCAGACTCAAAGCAACCATACTACTAAGAGATAGACATATACCTAAGGACGGGTGTGGAGACACATAACATCTGTGTTATACATCATCTATAAATCTTAGGAATTCACGGGATCAAAGTTCTCAGCACTGGGAGAAGATTATCATTGCTGAATGTTTTGTGCAGAAGCATGCTAAAAGATCCTAGTCAAGCATCCTTTCTTATTAATTTCTTCTATACTTCCAATACATAGGGGATAAAGATCCCCAACAACCAAGTAATGAAGAGACCAGTAATGGCCTGTCTCAGGCAGACACCCTGCTGAGAGCTTGCAGAGGGCTCTGTTACACAAATGCCGTACGCAGAAGGCAGCTGCCTCGTGACTGCACACCCTGGACAGGGTTGCAACGGGAGTACTGCTCGCTACACCCATTTGTGCAGCACCTGAACGGACAACGCCACAGATACTCGTGTTTCAAGATGTGCTAGAGCTACTGGACATGGTCAGAGTTTCTTTTTAACATACACATGACCATAGACCTCTTTTCTGGTCATTTTTAATTGTAATGGTTCCTGTCTCTCAGGTCTATGCAACTCAAATGATAGTAAGAAAAGTGCCTAACCCTACAGGTTAAAGGTCTATGAAAAATCACACCAGTAAAAATAGTTTACAACTGTCTAAAATATTTCTGAAATAGTTTGCTACAAAATATATTTCATTTACAGAACATCCTGTTGCAGTGGGCAGAATAAAAGTTTTACAGGACCTTATTTAGGATAATTAACTAGTCATTCAAACTCATACCAACATACTTTTTGTGCCGTACCTCAGTGCCACGTCTTCATATACAACACCATATAAAAGCCAAAGCCTTTTTCATTTTAAAACAAATCATGGCTGTGAAGAAGAGGGAAAACGCTCACGTGAAGTGAATTATACAATTTTGAGGAGAGTAAATTCCCTTTATTCAAATTAAAATAAGTATTCTAGAGCAGAGACCAGACGTACTTCTCAAGACACCAAGAGTTTTCTAGTTATATGGAGTGTACTGAAACCTAATGACTCTTCCAAAAATTAACTGTGAGGAAAACGGCGCAGTTCCCATTGACTTCAAAGCACTTTGGACCAAACCCTAAGGAAGATATGGGAGAGCCTTAATGAAGACAGAAGACCTGGATGAAAATCATTCCCTAAACTGGTATTTTTAAGGGGTAAGAACAATGAAAGCCTTTTTTTAAAAAAAACAACAACAACAACAACAACAACAAAAACCTAACAGTTGGGCAGCACAGAGGAGTTTTTAGCAGTTTAGAAAACATCCTTGTAGAAAGATAGTTACAGATAAAGAATAAGGTGCAGAAAAACACAAAGCTATTTCTAGTAGGAGGAAACAGAATTTGGTAATTTATAGTAGCCCTGATTAGAATTTTAACATGACTTTTATCCTGAACTAGAAGGAGAAGGAATGTGAAGTATGAATTATCCATGTGATCTGAATCAAACTTTCATGTTGAATTCCCTAGTGTTTGCTGGCTTGTCCTACTTATTACAGAGTAATTTAAATGTGTTCTGTTAAATTCATTTTATTTCAAAAATCTAAGCTGTTTTTTATATTTTTCTATTTGCAGTATCACACAAGCTATGTCTCACTTAACTGTCTCATCTCTCACAGTGAAGTGCAACACTATTTTTGTACAAAAAGATCAAAACAAAGCATACAGAAGCCTAAATGCCTGTTACCTGAAATAGGCTGTGTTTCAAATGGATCCCATTTCAAGGTAAATAAAGGCTCATTTAGCAAGTGTGGCATTTGGTTAGCTATACAATTTACCTTGCTGCAGGTCATAGCTTTCAAGTTATCGCAGAATGATAGCTTGCATGGGCTGTTTACTTCTTAATACAGTGTATTACACTGAACAAAGACAAAGCTACTTCATCCTCTAAATGTCTAGCAACTGCAAAAGATACCATTAACACAAGACACAACACTACTTTCAAGGCAGAACAGTCCCACAGATGCATACCATAGCTCTGCTGCTGCAGAGGCTGACAAAACATCTGGTTGTCAAAAAAATCTTTATGTATCAGCTTTATAACTGAACTAGATGAAATATAGCACCATAGGGAAAGTCTGGATGGAATAGCTATTGACTAACGCAGCGATCAGAAATGGTATAGTCTTGAATTTATTTCTTGGTTTTGCTACTGGTTGGTTTTGAAATTTCATTGAAATCACTTTTGTATCCTCCAGGCTGGGAGGAGTGTCTCCTCCAATGCTCGTGCAGTATATGACAGGAGGACTGAGAACAACAATGAATAATTTACCCTTTGAGTAGCATGAGTTGTATCATAGTAGAGCAAACTCATGGGATGCACATAGCTCTGAAGAGCTGGATTCCTTCCTCAGCCACTGTATACCAGAACTTATAATTTCATAAGAAATTATTTGTATGCAGCAGTTCAGCCATCAAGGAAGTAGTCATCAGCAGTAGTATCTGGTGGGGCACAGCCGGCTCTACTAAATGCCACTAAGAGACAAAGGAGGTGTGAGGTCTTGGTAACTAGGGCAAAGCACAAGTGTGCTTGTCACCAACTCTGCCCATTCTTCAGCCTTTAGGTGCTTTGTTCCGCTCCCGGTGAACATGCAAACACACAGCTGACTGCTGGTCTAACAGCATAACATCATATGAAGAATAAATATGCAGTTTGTGCCTATCTCAGGGAGTTGGAGAAGTATTGTAGTTCTGAATGTCTCCAATGCATAGGAGATAAAGATCCCCTGAATGTCTCCATATAACACATGTTCAGCTTTCACAGCACTTCTGGTGCATGCAATTGGATTCCTTTCGAAGGAAACTAAACCAGCAGCTTTTCTTTGAAAGCACCCCAGCACATGGCTGACTAGCACAAAGTCATCCACAGTGCACCTAATGCCTTTTTCCCTTCAGAAATCTTCAAACCATATGTTCATATGGTGACAGTGGATCAAGGGACCAAGTAATCAGAATAAACCCTGAATCACATATAATAGAGATGTGCATAGTCGCAGTAATAACTGCCTCAATGTACTTATCATATTGCAATGAAATACCTAATGTAAATAAAGCCACAATTTAACTAATTTCAAAATTTGCTACATGACAAATTCTGGGTCTCTGTGTCCATTTCAAAATTTGCCATCATTGGAGTAATAAGGATGAAAAATTTCAAAGTAATCTATAAGAGCACACATTTTTTCAAATTGTTCTGATTATTTAGAAAGAGTACCACGAAACAAAAACAAAGAAAATGCATTATTCAGAGATGAGGGTAAAATTCCCATTTGAGTCAAATGCTGTGATTATGCTTTGGTGGAACATGTTTTATTTAAGATGGTGACATTTTCTACTCAGTAGAACCAGTTTCAGACTGAAGTAACACTATTAACTTCTGGGTTTAAATCAAGCTATGAGTGACAATCATCCCTTATGTGCCTCTCTCTTCTGAATATTTTTTCATCAGTTAATCTTTGTTCCACAAAGATATTTTTCTTCTTTTATGCTCTCTCATGCTCTGCACTGTTCTTTGCAAAATTCTTCTTTTTGCCCACAGACATCGTTTGCGTGATAACTTCCAAACTGCCGTAATTTGCCTTGCTGGGACATTCTAATTTTCTACTACTTCCTCAGACATATAGGGCCTGACTCCCATTTAATTTCCACCAATTTGTACTACTGTTAACTACCTCCAGTGAACTCTCTCATAGGTTATATGGTGATACAAAAGGAATTCTGCACAACTGAGTTGTCTCTGCTTCAGCTGCCATTGACTCTTTGTAATTGCCTCCAAGATGTTGGCTGGTTTCTCAGGACTGTAGTCAGATAAGCATCCTTCTAATGGTAATAGAAAGATGCGCTACCTAGTAGCTGCTGAATAACTGAACGCCCAGGGAATATTACTGATGGCAAGAAAGGCTTACAAGTTGAATGGCTATGAAAAATGAAAGAATAATAGAAGCCTGTTGGTGCAGATTAGAGGGAGACTCCTATGACTAAATTTTTATGAAAGATGAGAAATATTCCTAAAGTGATCGTTTGAAACTAATGGAAAATATCTCCTCCTTCAGAAAATAAGTCCCTTTCCCATCACACCCCTTTCTGATAATTTAGCCTCAGACTTCATGTTATTTCAGGCAGCCACATCTGTAAGTACGGAAAGTAATTTTTATTTCATAAATTAGGACCTTTTAAAAGTAGTCTTACCCATGGGTCTGTATTATGAATAAGGAATATGCAAGCTTGCATATTGCTCTTTCTTCATACGTATCCATTGAATCACTGAGAAGTAAATTTCCAGGCAAATTTATCTATAACTTAAGTCATTCCTTGGACAAGCAGTGAACAATCTGGAGGCAAAAAAACCTTGTCTGCATACAACATTCATTAAACAGCAAACACAGCCTCCAAAACGGCAGCATGTTCACAGGCTATTCACAGCCAAGACAAAGGGCTGATTTACAATCAGGACAAAGACAAGCAGCTGTGGAACAAAGGGCCTGTATGGAGACTCAGTTTTAATTATTTTACCAATAAATAAAACACCTTCCTTCTGTACTGACACAAGAGTCCATGGGTGAACATCCCAGGTCCTTCCTTCTGCAGTGGCCTGCGCTTGCAGTATAATGAAAGAAAGTACAAAATGAAAATAATTTCTCAGAAGCACAGAACTGGCATATTGCAAAAAAATGTGAATTACCTTCTTCTGCAGTTATGACCACATCAGCGCTATTTCCAGTTTGTTTTTGCAAAGTCATTGATAGCAATTCCACTGCTTAGAGATGCACAACTGGGGCAAGACTTCCAATAACATTTTCCTGAATTAAGTTTATGCATGTTTATGACAATGCTATTTATATATTTTGTATATCATAGTCCATAATACAACAGAAGTTAAATGGTTAAAGAATTTAAAGTTGATAGAACACATCATTTCCTTTATAAAATTTCTAGTATCTACAATAATGCAAGTCAACAGATGGCTGCTTTTCAATCGGTCAAGACTACGGAAATGTTTCCTTGAAGAATAAGTCTTGCCATAAAATCACTACACTTAGTGGCAAGAATGAAACAGAATGACTGGCGATGTACTTGCTCTTATGTATCTCTGTGAATACTGCATTTTTAAGGGTATTAGCAAATGATCACACAACTTCATAGAAGAGCAAGACCCCTACACTGCAGAAAAGCTAGTCCCACTGCTCAGGGCAGCTCTGGAGAATACAGATCCTACAGTGATGAGGCTGGAGTAATACCTGGATGCTTTCACACCTATTCTAAAGCATATCAGTGGAGCCATGGCAAATACCATCCACTATGTTATTCAGGAACACAGAATATGACAGAAAGGCAGTTCCATCAGCTTTCCAATGAGAAAAAGAGTGCTCCCTGATTCTCAACTACACGTGCCAACTAAATTGTGTAAAAGGAAAATCCTAGCAATTCCCAATGTCGATGTATTAGCATTAAAATGCTAATCTGGACATTAATTAATGTTAAATTAGTTACAGTGGAATAAAATTACATCAACATAAAAATCAAGAGCTAAGCATAATTTGCCACTTAAGATAAATATTTCTGCTTTACATGGGAATTGTAACAAATGATTTTTATGTCAAGTTAATTGATGCCAAATAACAGTGAAATTCCCTTAGAAGTGAGTATTACATTCACATTATTTCCAATAAAAAAACTAATTCCATTATATGCTGTTAACATAAGAATAAGATTCTCACAGTCTGTACATTGAAACTCAAAATACTGTACCATACACTCAGGGTAAAGCAATATACCACCCCACCCCCATCCAGAAAAAGGGTGAAATACAAATTTTAAAGGCTCTGCCTATATTTAATTGTATTTGTGAAAGTACCCATCATCCCAAATGAAGCTTTTCATCTCAGTGAACAATGGATATTGGTTAAACCACCCAGAAATATTCTTGGTAGTTAATACTTGCTTCGATTTAATGAATCTACACAAATGGGTAGTAGATCTCTCACTGCTATGGCATTTTGCCTTCAAGTGATGATTATCAAAAACAGCTTCTAGTTAATATCGTTTCTTCCTTGTAGTAGAAACAAATTGAGTGTTATTTTTTTCCTTCTAATAACTTTTATGAGTTCTAGATAAGTTTTAGACAGCTCTCGAAGATAAGAAAAATTGCAATAAAGTTAGATAAGCAATTTGAAATAGTCTATATGCTTAATGGCAGAAACATAACCTGTCTTATAAGCAGCATCTATATCTTATACGTAGTTTTACTGCTGTTATATAAAGAATCCACAACCAGAAATTCTTCAGCTATGCATATACTTGCATTAAAAATACAGCATCTTGAATACAAGCTGTGTGTCTCTGAAAGAACTTACATTATTAGTATATGTGCAGCAATTATTCATGAAACGTAGAATTAACTTGATGCAACTCTGGGCTAAAATAGGTATCTAAGATACATGGGATGAATCATCAAATGATTCTATATTTTCAATTGACTGTAGAGAGAGACCAGTTGGAATTAGACAAGTCAAATCCCACTTTCACCTCAGAATTTTCCAAGTAATAGTGAGGCCTCCAAGACTTTTCCAAGCCTAGTTTTGTTAGACTACATAATTCCATAAGTCCTCTTTCAAAATTCTGACTTACAGTCCTATTGACTTCAGTGAGCATGAGTGATTAACGAGTCTTAATGGTCAGGTGGAAAAATAGAATTACCTAGCAATGGGTCAATATATCAATCATCAAAATGTATTTTGATTGCTTGAAAGAGTTTTAAGGTTGGTTGAGGAGAACTGCACACACTTAAAAAAAACCATAACGCACTGCCTGCAAAAACATTCTCATCCACTTCCAATTCAAGGTGTCACATTTATTTTGCCATTATACCTGCAAGAATAAAGAGCTAATCTCCCAGAACGCCTCAAGAATAAGTTATGGTTTAATAATTAAGTTTTCTGCTATTTTTATTGGAAATAAGAAACACCAAATCCATGACATAAAAAGCATCAGAATATTAAACTATATTCCTCACACAGTATTCTGAATAAGACACTGACCTTCAGTGCCGACTTGTTTCTCCCCTTTGTTTTTACTCCACTTAGTAAATTACTCATTTTTAGAATCTCCTCTTACTTGGCAATACGAAAAATAAGAGCTAAAAATAGATTTAATTAGAGGGATTTCAGAAGTTGCATTCTATTGAAAATTCTGTCATAATGAACCAAAAAAGCATTCTTTACTCAGATAAAGCAGCTCTTTATCACCCTAGCACATAACTATAACAGATTGGCACATTATGATTTTTTTAGAATAAACCTCACTGGAGTATGCTTTTAATTCAGTACAGACACTTCCCCCCACGCACTCTTATAAATTAAATTTGTTTTTGAAAAATGAACCAAATATTTTAGTCATGCAAATATATACTTTTTTTTTTAATCAACAGACTTCCTTTCCTCAGTCTATCATTGTTATCGATATTCAAAATCATTTAAACTAGAAAAGATTACAAGAACTACGCTATAGGTTACAGTTTTCATGGGTTTATGACACTGAAACAGATCTCTGCATCTGTGTATAAAAGGAGAGTGGATTGTGCACCTGGTGAGTATTTTCAAAGGAAAGTGCAAGCGGGGTCTTCTGTATAATTTTACTATGCAAGCATGTAAATTGCCACGTAATTGCAGATTATTTTTAAATTTCTACATATTTGTGCCTCAAAAATCTAAATTTCCTTTTACAAACAAAACTGAGGGCCAGACTTTTCCCCTTACTTCCAACTACTTCACATCATTCTAGACCTGCAGAACAGCTATAAAGTGGGATTAACGGGTTGGTTAGACAGGTTTATAGTTGCTTTATATCCTTGCGATAGTAGATATCAAGCAAAACCTAGTCAAATTTGAGCCCGAGGCTCTAAACATTATTCCAGATATGGAGCTAACCTTTTAAATGTGGTGTGTATAGGATGTCTGCCTAAGGCTGCAGACATCTTGAAACAGTCACATGGCAAGGAAGGTAGATATTATCCCCTTCATGTCAATGCAGTATTAACTCATAAATCTAATCTGGCTGGATATTAACACAGTTAACTTCTTAAGTGCCGATAAATTTATTACTTTCTGGTTTATTTATCTACAAAAAAAGTAATGAGGAATATCTTTGTAGTTTCTAACTAATTTCAACAGTTAATCAGAAGATTAGGTGTATATAGTCCTACACTTCAAACTAAAGTGACAGTAAAACAAGACTATCCCACAGGTATTTCAGAGTCAGAATAATTTGTTAAACCCCAGTTGCAATAGTCCCTGGAACACTGGAAACGCCATACAGCAACTACACCTTTTGCACCCACTGAGAAGTATGCCCTAGTATCTAGTTTGTATAGACAACAGAAAAACCCTCTAATTTATATAAATTGAGTTTGAATTAATTCCTTACTGATCAGGCACACATTAGCAGCAAGAATAGTTCAGACAGAGACGGGCATATTTAGTGAACAAAATGCTAACAGACCTTCCTATCAGAATAACAGGTTTACACACATAGCATTTCTAATTAACAGGTTGTATAAAATAGGATGTTTCTGATTTATATCGACATGTTTGCTCTAAATAACCGTAACCCAGGGGAAAAGATTGGGAGAAAAATCAGGAAAGAGCTTGGTGCATATGTTCGGGTTTATGATTCATAGATGACTAAACCACCTGTCTACCTCTTCACACAGTGTAGATATTTATCAAAATGCTAGTGCAGATCTAATGGATGATACACACAGGGGTAAGACTTGCTGGATCCTACCTTTGAAAAACCAAATCTATAAATGGTGACGGAAACCATCATACTTGCCTGGTATATTTGCTAACCAGCAAAAGCTAGCATATTAAAAAGACTGAAAACTAAAATTGGAAAGGACTAGAAGCAAATTCTCTCTCTTTACCTGCCCAAACAACATCCACCTATGGCTCCTTCAGCTCCTTTCCTGACTTGGGAGTTAAATTGAATTAAAAATATCACTACTAAGATTTTTAATAAATACGTATTTTCATTAAATTTCTTGTAGGTTGCTCATTGAGTATTCTTGGGGACCAAGCTAAGAGGTGTTAATGTCAATATATTCAAAAATATTCTTTACAGTTTAGAATGTTTAATATTTCCATGAATTTCTTGGTTAGAGCAAACAATGAGATATTTAGTCTGATTTAAAATCCACTGGAAACAATGGGAGAGTTTACAAACATTTCCATGCACTTTTGCTTAGATCCTAAATGAACTAATCAAAATGAAGTCCAAGATAGAGTACTTAAAGCATAATAAAAGTTTAATCTAATGTATACATCATATACATACCAACTGAAACTTTTAAGCACTAATAAAACAGAAATGCACTTACTATTAGGCTGTCCAGATAATCTTTAACAAAAATAAAGATGTATGTAACCAACTGTAGTAACAGGTATTTTTGTGTTATTGTTTATACACATTTCTGACACAGAGTAGATATTCATTAAATATATCAACAGAATGTAAAGCAAACCACCACTCCTTCTATTTAAGTTCAGGTTTACTACATAAAAATGTACTTTCGGTCATTCTATGAGAAAAAGAGGAAGAGAGATGAGGAAGTAATCAAGTGAAAATGTGTTCATAAACAACATTTAATATAAATATTTATTTCCTGCGATCTCTGTATCTAGCCTGCACAAAAAGGGGAGAATAAATATCATGAATTTTTCTTTCTGGAATACTGTACCTGATAGCGTTTGTTGGAAAAAAGGTTATTGAGAGGTTGTAGGGAAAAACAGTGACTTTTTAAAGACTTAATTTATATCTATTAATGCAAGTTAATTTATTTTATTTTTTTGCTTAAACTTAAAATTAAAACTGGACTTCTAATTTAATGCTGTATTTACACTGCATTTCTTTTCTTTAAAGCAACAGTCGGTGAACTGGAAAATCGTTGTTGAAGCTCTCTGCCATATCCACTACAGTGCATTACTAATGATATGTTTTATGTGAATAAGCAAAACCAGTCTCCTTTCTGCATTCTTTTGAATATATTTTGCCTGTTAGTGGGACATGGGGGGGGGGCGGAATTAAATAGCATTGTGAGATCACTCGCTATCAGCCTTGAGAGGTCATGGCAAATGGGAGGTTCCTGATGACTGGAAAAAGCCAATCATCACACACATGGTCAAAAGAGGGATCTAAGGATTTACAGGCTGAGTTACCCTAACCTCACTCCCTGGAGGGTTACGGAGCAAGTCTAGGAGGAAATCACTTACAGGCATATGAAGGATAAAATCATGACTGGATACAACCAGCATGACTTAGCAAGGGCAAAGTATACTTAACAAACCTAACTGCCTTCTTTGATGAGCTGACTGGCTCTATGGATGGGAAAAGAGCAGCAGATGTAGCCTAACTCTTAAAAAGATTTCACCACAGTATCCTATAGTATCCTTGTAGTCAAGCTAGAGGTGTATACACACTTGTGAGATATGGAGGTGGGTGGAAAATTGGTTGAGTCACTAGGTCCAAAGCGTGATGATCAATGATACAAAGTCCATCTGGGAACTGTTAACTAGAGGTGGGAAATTACCTGTTAAATGGATCTCTGATAGCAATCAGTGTTTGCTAAGTATGAAATATTTAATATTTGTTATATTTTTATTTCCCTTTTCTAGTTTAGTGTTAAGATATCAGATTAAGCTCAGAACTACTGAGATAAAGTAAAAATGCTTACTAATGAATCATGGTAATGCATTTTCCTAACAAGTGGAACTAAATGTAACTCAATAGAAAGCTATCTTTAATGTGAGCAAAGATAGATAGATTATTTTTTGAATCAAAATTTGATGAAAAGGTACTTAAAATAAGCTCAAGAATTATGCCACCAGAAAGTTTTAGATATTACTTCTAGTATTTTATTTCCTTTATCACTGAGAAATCAAGAAACTTATTTGCCACTACAAGAGCATACAAAGATGTAAAGACAAATTTTATTTGCTCTTAATGCTCTTCCAAGGCAGAGAATTAATAACTGTCTGTGAATATATCCTGCAGGCTACTTTTATATCTACAAGAACATTTTGAAAATACACACTTTCAGGCAAAAAACTGTGGAGGATAGATCAGATTAGTTTTCAAGATTTCCACCTATTATAAAAGAAACCTTTAATTCTTGCATCTTCTGTTCCATTTCTATTGCTCAAACTAGGAAGTCATGAAACACTTGAGTCAATACATCCTGGCAAATTAGCAAACACACTCCTGCTTTATGCTTGAAAACACTCATGCTAGTCTATATTCACGGCATGATGTTCCAATTCCAAACATTCTGTTTTCGCAGGTGGCCTAAATATATGGATGACATTAATTGTTTCTATTGTCAAGTCAAAACCTCTAATCTGCAAAAATACATACTTGACTTCTTCTAAGTACCATAAAAGAACATGAGTATCTTGTTTTTCTTCTGAACACACCAGAAAAGCTTGAGAGGATCATTTCTGCCGCTACAGCTAACCCAAAGACTACAATATGAACTCTTACATTGTTTTATCTGTCTTGTTCTTGTTTTGCTTGTTCAAAAGCAAAAATAAGTCATTTACAATAACTGATCCTACAAATAAGACTGCTAAGTACAGCTGGATTATTGCAATTTAACTTATTTTAGGACCATCTTTCTCAGTTATTTACATGTCAAAGTTGAAGTACTTCAAAATGGGTTTGGAAAACCTGTGGACTACCCCTTTAAAAATCACATCCAACATAAGTCTGAGACAATATTTGTCTGGAAATTACTAATTTTTTGATGAGTGCATTCTGATCACTTTCTTCCAATTCAAAGATTTTTCCTACAAAACACTTCAAATTTTTAAGCTGGTTTTTTCATCCATCAAATACATCTGAACTGTAACAAAGTAAATACAATCAGTAAAATGCTAAGAGAAGGTCTTAGAAACTGAAAGTTGGTGGCTGTGCATTTACCATAATCCACTGATAGATCTTAAAAGGTGTAACAGGTAGAAAGTTATAGTGAAGGTGGACATGAAGGTTGTGCTCTTCCAAAACCAAACACAACTAACCTCTGAAGGAATCTAGGTCTACTGTTTTTCAGAGTGTGCCAGGTCAACTCTGTTAAGTGCTCCATACTTGTAGCACTCATCAGATTAAATGAGAAGATTCTCTCACCATTCTGAGATTAATCTGTACTTTGCAGGATAAGGCTCTAAATGGTATTTGATTCAACACTCATCCCCGACTGAGAAAGGGGTTTGGGCATTGCAGAAAGCCAGCCACGATTAAATCTGGGTTACACATCACTGATTAAATTTAAACAAGTCTTTTACGCACGTTTACACAATGCAAAGCTTTTGATATAGTTCCAAAACAAAAATTGGTAAAACTTTGCAGGTGTAGAATTCATTTAATAAACTATAGCTCCAAGAATTGTTGCCAAATTTCCAACTATGCTTTCAGGGTAGAATTTGATTGGATATTTAAAGAATGAAAATGGTCATGCAGCATCTGTGAGAAACCATTAGCGCCTCTGAAAGTAATTATGGTTGTGCTCTAGCAAAGTACTTAGGATGAGACCCAAAAAATGGATCCTTAGGTATCCTAAAGTGTATTTTAAGAAGATTTTAGATGTCCTAAATCTAAAAGTGAACTACAAAACCTAAGGACTACTTCACATACCTAAATTTTTGCAGAAAGCTTAGTCAGGAATCCAAAGTTCTGTTCTCCCTTACATTCTGAGACACCATGCTTTTATCTGAGCACCCACTACTTATCAGAAACCTGCAGTTCACAAACATGCGGTCTCACACACAGGCTTCTATGAGAGCCAGTCTAATAGGACAGCCTCCCGTCTTCAGTATTCATTGACAACTGCTTTGGCTGTCACCTAAACCTCATCAGCAAGCTTGTTCCTCTGAATCCTTGTTTAACAGGTACTTACAATGCCCTGTTTTACAACCACACACAATAAAATTTCCAAAGTATTGAGGCCTAGGCCACACCAGACTTTCTAGGGTTTATCTGCAACTCTACTTCACTATAATGAAATATATAAAAGGGAGAATGCACTTAGGAAATGCACAGGATCATTTTCCTTAACAAACTACCAGAATATCCTAATATATTACATACTGAATTCAAGCTCTTATATTCCATTGATTTACATAAGAACCCACTACAAAAATAGGCTCTTCAGTGATTAAAACAAACTTCTAGGCACACCTTAAAAAGACAGAAAGTGAACCTCGGCCATCTTGTCCCCAGTAAACTATTGTCTACCCTAGTGGTACTTATAATATGTACATACTGAATTTTTAAAGTCTTTAAACTTTTAATATCCCTCCAGGCCTGAAAATTTAATTTTGGAAATGCACAGAGAAACTCAGTTCTGGCAGGTTTCATTCAGCATTTCAGCGCCCAGCTTATGCCTAAAGCTGATAAAGGTTCATATACTACTCCTTTTCCGAGTGTAACTAAATCACGCCTACAGGATCAGACAAATGCAGCTTTCTTTAAAAAGTGAAAAAACAAACCCCAAATTTTTCGTGCAATAGTCTAGTTTTTGCAGTAAACTTTGGTAAGGGAGACCAAAGCGCCTATCTACTTTTTGCCCAAGGTTGCTCAAATTCCTGGCTCACAAGTGAGGACTCTGACCAAATGTTTTAGGGCTAATTTAACATGGGAGGCAAAGAAAGGCTTTCTCTAGCCCTCATGCTGAAGTTGTGCTAGAAAGAAAATATTTCAGGAGGTACTGAAATATATAAAAACTAAGCACAAGAGAGAAAGAAATGATAGGACGATCATTTAAGGTTTACAGAATTGCATATCTTATTTTTAAATCTGTGTTACATTGAGACATGATCATAGTAGCTCTTTAAGGCCAAACTTAACAAGAGCTTAGCTTAAACTGATGAGCTGATTTTGAAATTCGGGACATAAAACATGTCACAGTAAATACTTCAGGACCTCACTGCAAATACAAGGTCATGTCTCACTGTGTGACCAGTATTTAATGTGTCAGCAAAATGCTGAACACTCAGACAGTACTCTGAAATAGTAATATTTAGCAGGAAAAAAAAGAAATCTTACCACAAAAAATTAACACTAGACAAAAAGATAAGTAAGGCACAAATCGCAAAAGCACTAAGGCCACGTACATGAAACAATCACCAACTACAATTACCAAAGAAATACCTCCCACGGCCATAATTAGGTGCACTATGAGGACAGCCTGAATCTTTCTCTGAAGTGCCCAGTATTGCTTATTGACTAGAGATAGGATGCCAGTCATGACCGACTTTTATTCTGCAGCATAATTCTTAGGAACTGGATATGGAATCCTCCAGAGATGATGTGGGAGGTACCCAGTAATATGTAGGCATCAAATAACCTATAATACAATTTAGTAAATATCATTTGCAATACATTTTACATGATGTAAACAAAACTAAATTAAAATACAATATAACAAGCAGAGAAAGCTCATTTGGTAAACAAGATCCTTCAAAAGACAGCATTTGCAGTGCTCAGAAAGAGCATACCAATTTGAAGCAGATAAGTAAGGACTATTATCAAAGGGATAATAACCATCTCATACTTATGCATGCAGCATAATGAACAGAAATGAACAGAAAAGCACAATAAGGCAGATATGTTAGATTAGCATAATTTTATTCCACTATTCAAACGTGTAAGTTGGAAATGGGTTTTGTTTCAATTACTGCTTTTCTCCATGGGTTTTAAACATTTTATTCAAAATCCAGACTCTCTTTTATTTTGGTTTTAGCCCATTATCTGCAATTATCATTTACCTTACCTTTGTTTTACCAATGGATACAGCTTTTCAATGTATCCCAACAGTCTCAAGGCCACATTAGGTCACTACTTACTTTGTCTAGTAATATCTTCGTGATGTTTCAGATAAATTTTGTAAAATGTTTCTCCCATGTCTTTATTTGGTTATATATTTAACTTCTTCCTTTGGCTAAACATTCCCTCTGTCAGGAATACAGTATTTGGAGCCTTTAAAAACTTCTTCAGAATATTTTACTCCTGTTAGATATGTCTCCTTTAACAATTTACATCCATTGTATTAAGTAATTACATTTGAATTTAACAGTACTGGTCAAAAAGTAATTACTGCACGTGAAAGTCTAACCTACTGTATATGAAAAACTACTATATTTAATTTGTTTACTTGTATTCAACCTAACAACTTGTTCCTAAAAGAAAGTAATCCTCCAGAGATGTGTAGTTTAAATCTTAACCAAAAGAGAAGATAGCAGTTCCTTTAGGGAACTGTTCCTACGGTTAATCGCCATTACTGTTATTGAAAACAAATATATAGAAGCCTTGTATGACTTTTTGTTTTACTTCAAGTACTGACAACTGTGCCATTTTCTTTTAGACAGACTTACATGGTATTTTTCCTACCTCCTACTCTGCTGCTGAAAATAAGATAAGATAGATTCTGTCCAAAAGGTAAGTCTCACCTAAGGCACTCTAACTAGCTAGCAAATAATTCCAGAGGGTATTTTTTTGGACTGCTCAATTTTTTCAGTGCCTTTCCTCAAGCACATCAGAACTAGACATATTGCTCCATTAAAAGCCTAACTGGTGTCATCCAGAAAAATAAAATTACCTCTACAGGCTCTTGCACTCATAATCTGTTTTCACATTTAAGGCTGAGACTATCCCTTTTTGCCATGATACTGCTCTGAGACTTTACCTTTAGAACAGTAACATTTTGTTCTGCTGGAGCCTCTTGCACCTCTAACGTTAGAAGCACACAAAGCAGATTTTCATTTTTAGCTTGTTTTGAACCCAAACATAAGCACAATCTTTGTATTTTTTCTAGCTAGTGGTTTAACAAAACCAGTATTATCATTGCTAGGAAGAGGCCACAGGCTTTATGCTAACTGCAWAAGACCCCAGCCCTGGCCTTTGTTACCAACTTGTCATAAGAACTTGTTGTGTGAGTTGGAGTTAGGTACCAGGTATCTCTTGTTATGATGTACAGTTTAAGTGTGAGATAGCAGTAAAATATGTACACATGTTGAAAATTCCCAGAATTAAACACAATTCACTGTCAGTCAACTACTGATCATTAAAGAAGTGCAATTACAAAACCTTGAAAAAACCTGCTTTTGCTTTAAAGAGAAAATGAAATTGCAGCTAACTAGAAGCAATTCTGCAGATTAAAGATCTTTTATATCAGAACAAAAAATTTGTACTGACTGTATTTAACAGAGCGTTGATCCACTGTGATGTGTATTTATTCAGATGAGCTACATTTTATTACAGTATAAACAAAACCTCTTTATTATAGAGTTGCAATAAGGAGGCCAGTGAATCAGGAGTGCAGGATTATTGTAAGTATTTGTGTCTGATAGGATGCTCCAGGAAACTAACAGGACTGTAAGAAGAGACAATAGCCCTCCTTGTATCCTTGGGACAGGAATCAGTGTGACTACTGTGTGTGTATCCTTCCAGAACAGACTGAAAGTTACCATATGGATAATAAACAAAGGTACAAAAAAATGAATAAGTTACTGTAATACATTAAATAATTCCCCATTACGTTTCAGCTGAAAGGCTATCTGAATAAGATGCTCAATCCTGCTAATATAATTACTTATTGAAATTGCTTCCAATAACACAAAATCACTAGTCAGCCAGGGAGTAAAAAAACTATTAAACTAATAAACTGAAAAGCAAATAAAACTACAATTAGTCTGATCATACACTAGCATATTTCCCCAGATTACAATGTTATACTTGCATCTAAAGTAACGCCCTCAAAAGAGTTTCCTCATAGGTAGCAAGAGATAATCATGTCTGCACTATTTCTCAAGGCAGTCAAGAAGATAATGGTAATAAGAACAGAAATAGTCATTTATTTACCATGCTAAATAAGATTTTCTGAGCTTGAGTTTCCAGTTTCACAACACACAGTTGCATGGCTTCTTGTCAGGTTACTATTAGTGACTGGGGATGTTTGGTTTGGCACAGCTTGCATTCATTGCAACTTCTTTCTATGAAAACAAAGTCATTCTTTATTGTATATATTTGCTTCTGCTCCATTTCACAACTTGATATGCTGTCAAATGGCATTTGTTCCATACTGTAAATCAATTTATTTTCTTTAGCGCAAAAACAGCCCTCGCCTAACAGGTCTGATACAGAAACATAAGAATACTGAAACACGGAAAGCATACATCATTGCTCAATGTGGTATTGATCTGTTAATATATTGTGACTTAAGAAAGTTTTTTTGCTCAAAACCAATGAATTGAAACCCAAAATATCAAACAGCCTCCTCTCTATGTGTGTGTTTATATGTATATAAAGGAATACGTTCAATACTCTGATTTCTACAAATTAAATGCAATTAAATAATCCACAAAAAACATGGAAAACAGTCTGGTACTACCTAATCAATTAAAGATTTTATCAAGATTAAACAGATCCAAGGAACCAACTCTGTCTTTTTATACCATCTGCCATTATGCTAGAGCAAGGCTGGATTCTGCATGACACTGAAAATCCATTACACTAAAAAGAGAGAAGTATATTGAGTCCTAATATCAACGAAGAATCCAGTTGATGGAAAAAGACTTCCCCTATTGATCTCCCAGATATGCCTGCAGAATAAGACAGAGCAAAGCACAGTACCTTTCTATATTTATACTGTGATTTCACCAACATTTTAGTGCAGCTGAGCACTTGACTTAAGAGGTCTTAGCTAGGTCCCTGTACATAGCACATACATGCTGTATCTATAAATATATGCTGGTCACCCATTTATTCACTTCCCCAAGTAAAGTGGCCAAGTAAAGGATAAGGGAACAGTGGGTTTCATGAGACATGGGAAAAACTTCAGAATATGATATGAAATACATATAAACACATTAAATATATATGTGCACACACACAGGGCAGTGCATAATTTAACAATAGAAATTTAATTTTTAATTACAGCCACAATGAAGCATCTATTTACAGCCCTCTGAATAGAAAGTCATGCAACAATTACAAAAACACTGTTGTGAACAACTTTGAAAAATGCCACTCCTGCTACAACTTTGGCATTGTTTTTGGTGACACTACCAACAACGTGTATTCTGGACTTATTTCTGTTTGAAGACGACCCGCAATACAATTCTGCAGCAAAAAGCTAAAGCCACAAGAGACCACTTTTTTTCCCCCCCCACCCCTTTTAATTAGTGCTTGGTTATATATAGTGAATTCCTGGCCTCTGTCATAATCACTAGTAATTCTGCAATTAATTTAACAGTGTAAGATTTCATTAATTCCCCCGCCCTCAACCAACCAATACTTTTACTTTCTTGACAAATCTTAAAGCCACAGGAATCATACAGTTCAAGAACCTAAACCAACAACTTCCTTCTGGAAATAAGTATTACTAATCTTAATACTCATACTGAAGTTAGTTAACTTCCACATGCATTTTAAAACATTGGCTTTTATGTGGAATAGGTGTTGATAAAAACCTGTTTTGGTTAAGTAAAATAAAAGTCTAGATGAAGAGGATTTTCTTCCTGGGAGTGATCACTTCAATTGTTTAGAGTTGGGTTCAATAATTCACCTTTCTAGAAACTGAAGATTGTCAGTTTACCTACACTGACAAGTCATCCTATGGGAATCCATGGCAGTACTTTGCCTCAGTGAGCATGAGAACTTCCAAGCCTGGATTTAAGACCCAATGTTACTGAAGACTTTGGAAAAAACTCTGACCTGTCTTCCAACTCTGAAACAACTCAAGTCAGTGCCCCAACAGTGTCATAATCGTTTAGCAAACTTTATAAACATATCCCAGTACTGGAAGTCAGAATATAGCCAGATATGGTATGATTATGGGTATTACAATTAAATGCAATAGAGAAACAACCCTCCATCTAATACCATGTACTGATTCTATTATCCAGCATACATGTAGACTTGTAAGAATTTTTTTAAGTTACCTTTGACAGAAAATACTATACGTTTCCACACATATGTTTACTTATATGCCTCTACACTAGTAATCAGCAAGGAAAACAATAGCATAAAATTAAAATGCTTTTGAAGTTATTAAATATACACCAACATATTGGATGCTGGTGTTCAGGGTGTTTAAAAAAGTGTGTACCTTTTACATGATGCATGAAAATAGATCATTCGCAGTTGCATAAAAAAAAAAAACCTACCATTTTGTAGTAGCATGGATAGCTAGCTGTTTAACTGGAAGTGAATCCCAGATATTTTATGGATAAATATTGGTGTAGCTCTATTAAGCTCAGTGGTTCCATATTAATCCACTCGGACTGAGATTATGACCTGTATTTTATGATATTTGTGAAGATCAGAGAAGTAAAACATGACCACAGAATCTTGCTTGAAAGGCAGTTACCCTTTTTTAGCTCTTTGAAGAAATAATTTGACTGATCTCTCTAATCTCAGGTCTAAATCTTTCCTGTTCTGTCAGATAGCACATATACAGTCACATGATCCTCTGACATTAAATCCCTTAAATCCAGTGATACATTACATTCCCTAAACTTTCCCTCTCAGGAGTGTACAAAAGACACTTGATTGGTGTTGGTCCCCTTCATGTGATCTTTGGATAGCCAGTAGCATGGCTGCCATGGCACACGTTCTGGCTTATCATCTTTTCACAGCATAACTTAAAGGGTAAGTCATAGTCTCTTAAAAATAATGTTCACTGTAAGTTCCTTGATCTTGGAAATCTTAAACATGTTTGTAAAATGTTTATAGACATCTACGCTTCTGCTGCTTTAATGATGCAAATTTACACATTCACATGAAAATACCAGTTTCATGTTAAAAGGATAACATTTTTGCTGACCAGTTCATGCTGAAACCAACAGAGGTAGCTTCCAACTTTTTAATTCATCACAGTAATCCTTGTAAGATATTCCCATTGACAGGTTTCTTGGTAGGGTGTCTAAATTAACTTATTTATTTCACTCCTTTGCTTTCATTAATACCTTAAAGTTTGCAGTCACCAAAACTTTCTTGAAGGGTTTTTTTTCCCCCTCTACAGCTATTTAACAATGTTGGGTTTTTTTGCAAAGCTGCATAATTATTTGATCTTTAGGTTAGCTGACAGGTTAGTTGTCATGTAGAAGACTCGTATCAAAGTCTAGATCTGCTGATAAATTGTTGAGATACATGGTGCCTCTATTATAGTTTCCAATATATTTTGTTTATATTAAACTAGAAATAATGCTCAGTAGGAGCATTCATCCTTGTTTCAGCAGAATCTGTGGCAGTTCATTCAAGGCTGCTTTTAATTATGCATGCTTTCCTTTATTTTAAAGTCTTGATAATGAAAATTACTTCTGTTGGTATACTGCAAGACATACTCACAAACGAACAGCCAGAGAGCCTTACCAGTGGTTTCTTAACATTCAGGAAATGTATATCTTTTACTTCTACTGATTTAGGAAGGCTGCATCTTTTATATGAAAGACCAGTTGTTTCAGCAGTCATCCAGGAAATTGAACAGTTCAGAAATTTTAAGTCCACAATCTCCTTCCCTAACTACGAAATTATAAACTGTCTTGAGTGTCCAACAGTCCTTCTGTGAAGGCCACACAGTGAAGTGATGAAAAGAGAACAGGGGAGAGATTATGACTGCAGCTAAGCAGACAGGGCATTTAAGGACATGTGAACTTCAGTTCTTGACTTTGCTCTTAAGGTTATTTCTGATTTTATCAAATAAGCATTAGGATAAAATGTAGGATATGGCTCTGTAGTCTCTGTAAATAGATACACAATCACACTGATAGTTCCAGAGTCAAAAGGAATTTTAGGGTAAAAACATTACATGATTCAATCCCTACTTTATGAAAGTACTCTGGATTCTATAAAATGAAGAATGTCATCTACTGCTCATTGACATTCTCTGTTCAACAAGTGATTCAAACATCTGTTTCCTGTTAATCACCTGCTTAAGTATCATAACCAATTGAGGCCTGAACTGCCACATTAACTGTCATGTTTCTCATAAAAATCTGTGCTTAGCAACCTGAAATATGGAAGTGTCTGTCTTGCAGAAGCCAAGGCTGAGGTCTGTTCTTGGCAACAGACAACACATAAGGATATGGAATGGAATCAGGACATGGAATATCCATATAGGACATATGACATGAATAACAATCTTACTCAAACCCCATGCCAAACAAGTACATCGTTCACTCAAATCAAAAAATCTTGTTTTAGGACCTTAGGAAAGAGTTCAGTATAGCCACCATTAAAAAAAATACAGTAATTTCTTCATTTCAAACCCAATTATTTTGATCAGATTACTCACAGATAGATATTTCTATTTCATGTGAAAATCAAGTCCTGAAAAATATGCAGAATAATAAAAGATTCAAGAAATACTACATAGACAACTCTAGAAACAAAGGTGAATGTTAGGTGACCTGGATCACTAACTAAAAATAACTTTTTCCTTTGAACAACAAAAATTCTCTAGGCACTATACTCTTAATTTGGTACGTTGTTTAGGTATCTTAGGATAGATGATGATGATCATAGGTAAAAAAATGCGTATTAGTGTACTCGCATACACTCATTTTCTCTGTGGCTGGACTAGTCACACAGTAGTATCTTCTGCTGTGCATATCACTACCATGAAAGTACCTAATCATTACCAGAGGCAGTTGCAGTGAAGTATAAAAATGGATCTTGCCAGAGAAATGATTATTACAGATTTTAAGGAGCTGGAGGAAATATAAATGCCTGCACAAAGTCAGTGAAAAGTCAATATTTCTTTCTGTAATATGAAGATTTTACAAATATTTCCTAAATAAGAAACATCCCATTTCTGTGAAATAGTGCTTCCCTTCCAAGACACAAATTCTTTCAGCCTTAAAATGTTCTCTTCCTTATCTACTTCTGACTAATTAACATTGAGAGCTTTGGCTTTGTAGTATATTTGCCCTGCATGTTGTTAAATTGGTCAGGTAATAGGATATGACAATGCAAGTCAGGTAGTTATGAAATAATCATTTTGCCTCTCCAAGAAAAGGGATGAGAATGAGATAAAGCCAAGTGTCCTTCATGCTAATGGATGTAATTACTCAACAGTAACTATTCTCTGTGGAATTTCACATTCTTTTAACAAAGCCCGTGTTGCATGGAAGATCTATTGATATGCATACTACCTGCCAAGGTGCACATATGCACAGAGTCTCTGTATGTTTGTACAACTACACGTGTTTTTCACTGCCTGTACACTTGCACCCATATTACACTTATCTTGAGGAGTGACCTGAATATTGAACAGTAAATAAATGGTTTTGGTTAAAGTACAGAAATGAAAAGCTAAATATTAAGGTAACATTCTGAAAAACTAGACATCTCAAAAATTTGTTGAACAGTAATCTTCAATTTTTTTTTCTCATTTCCCAATTCATGTTAAAAGCTCAAAAGCTAAATACTACTGATTATACAGTATGTGTGAACTGATGACTTCTGCTGTAAATAAATGCAAAGTGGAAAAAGCGTGACCGAAAATATCACAAAACTTGAGCGTCTTTAAATCTAAGAGCCAATGATTAAAATATAAAGGTTGCAGATTTAAACGAGGAAGTTCTCACTGATGGAAAAATCAAGTAACATTTTTAATGATTTGCTTACAGATGGACCTCAGAAACCACAGGGTTTAAAAATATACAAAAATAGGCATTTAATTCAGTCTTTGTTCAGAGTATTCCCTCCAAAGTTTTTTCACAAATTTGGTGGAAAATTCAAGCTAGAAGAAAAGGGTTTTAGGGCTAGGCACAAAAATCTCTGCAAACATTTAAGAGGTCTGAGACACATCCCACAGAATTCTTAATGCCTTCCTCTAGCCTGAGGAGAATGCCTCACCCCTCTAAATTTCACCCAGGGAGCTGTCCTAATAGCTCAGTTTTCTATTTTGAAATGGATGAACAGGCTGACTGTATTTTTTGGAGAGCACTAGTTTGATCAAAAATATGTTCTTAGATGATATTCTGGTTTACCTGCTACTGGGATTAAATAATTTGTCTTCATACAGGGAAGGGAACTGCAGTAGAAGGTAAGATTCAGTTCAACCACTCTCATTCTTAGTTCTTCTGGAACACATTAATTCTCAGAAATTAACATTAATGAACCTCTGATTTTCTGCGCAATGACCTCTCTTAGAATCACTTGCAAAACTGAACCCAAATTCTGCTCAATTTTTAAGTGGGGGTTTATAAGAAGGAATTTATGACCAAACATTTATCATAAATACTGCACTCAACACTTGAACTGAAGCAATAAAAGCATAATCAATTCCCTGCTTCATATTCAGCATAAAACCCTGTTTCTTTCATCTTGCTCAAGTTCTGTTTAAAATCAATCATCTATTAGGATCACCTCTCTGTACTACTTCATTGACTATACCAATGTTTTGTGACTTTAGGGAAAGGAGATTCCAAAGGGACAAATATCTACAACGCAAAAACTTTACTTGATTTGCCTATCCCGAGCAGTAATCATAGCTCATGCTGAGCTTGTGCTCTAAATTACAATATGTCTATGGCTGTTTAACAGCCTTCTGGAGTTCTTTCCTGTCTCTTGGTCCACCTGTCAAATACAAAATGGTGTATACAGAATGGAGTTATGGTTTCAACGTTTCCATTTCCTCCAGACTTGAAACAGTTTTGGTTTTCCAGTAGTGTGGTTTTTTCTTCAGATACTTCATGTCTAGAGGAGGATGAACAGTGAGAGAGAGAGGGAAGATAAGGAAGACAATGCAAGTGTACAGAATAGGTGGTTTTAACATAATGTAAAATGAGGTTTTATTATAAAACTTGCAGATCATCTTTCATATGATTTCTAATATTTTTCTAATATTTAATCTACTTTTTATTTTTAATAACATTTAATATAGTAACAGCTGAACATTTATTTTCATTAATGCAGGTTTGTAGGCACATGGATCACCAGTATGTTTAAACGCTAATCTGCAATAGATAAATCTGTTTGTTTTTCCTTGGGGATAATACCGTGCTAAAATACAGTATATTACTTGACTAATGAAAATAAGGTAGTTATGCAGAGCATATAAAGTTTACTATCATAAAACATCATTTACCATTTATCTACATTTATTTACTACACCTGTCTTTCTAAAAGGATAATTCAATGTAACTAAAATAGCAGTGTCATATCACATTATGGCTCCCACAGTCTAACCTGTCAATCACATAACAGGCAATACAACCCTCCAGAAATAGTCTTCCACTCCCAGCAAGTTCCAAACGTTACCTCCCTCATCTCCTTTTCCTAAACACGTTTTATTTTGGAGCAACAGAATTGTCTCGGGCAGTCAAGTACAGCAATGCAACACAGTTACTACTAGCTCTGCAGTCTTTAGCATTTCATCACCTGCATTTTACCTTGAGGTTGGTATTTAATATGTATAATCCCAATACAGCGATTCCTCTACTGCCATATTCTAGGAATCCCGTCTTTATGAATAGTAAATCTACTGCAGATATGTAAAGCACTCTACTCTGACTCTCACATTCACAGTTTTCAGAAAGTTAACCCATTTATTCCATTCATTTAACTGAATTAGAAAGGGGTTTTGTGTTGGTTTAGGTTTTTTTTTTTTTTAATATGTAAGAAAGCAAGGATTCTACATTTTGAACTCTGCAGCCACTAGTATTTAATATTCCAACTTAATTACGTGATCATGCTATTAGATACATTACTCTATAAACATGTTGTATTGTGCTCAATAAACCTACATCAGTGATTTACATTAAGCCAGTATTTACATGCTGGAATCAGGTACCACAAACCCTTTTTTTCCTTGTACCATACCACTATCAGTGGAGAAAAGCTGTACAGTTGCTGTTGCATATCTTAAAAAATTTTCTCGGCAGGGCAGTTCCCTGCATTTTGGCATAAGTTTAGTATCTCATACGCATAATCACACAGTAGCAGTAGATTGAGAAAGCAGCCTACATATTCCTTGCCAGCTACAGCTCTACCTAGTCAAATACACAGTGAAAAGAATTTAGCAGGCACAAAACTGCAATAAGACAATGAAGACAGAGTAGCACTAAGATGCAGGCACAGATATGGCTGGACTTAGACTTGGACAAAGCAGGCAGTTGCCTAGGTCAGAGGATGAGCACAGGAACAGAAGAGGACCTACCCTACCACCTTTCACACCCCTTCTGAGAATCCACTGTGCCATCACAAAATTCATTTTTCCCCTCTCAGTCCAGGTAACTAGGCCATCTGTGCTCTCCTTGCTTCTTAAGCCTATTTTAAATTATTATGTACAACCCATATGTATGAGTCAAGTCTCATAGTTCTACCAGGTATGAGTTCTCCATGTACACTCCCCACTTTGGGGTTTATAGGAGGTTAAAGTCTTTCAGTGGCATACAATTAACTGCAAATAATTGAGTCTCTTTGCCTTGCATAAGAAGAGCTATATGAAGAAACTACAAGTTCAATAAGTCAGCAAGAGCCTCAATTTGCTTTTGATTTATTTTCAGTGTTTACGCTGTGCTTAATAGATTGTTGTTGGAGAGAGAGACAGTAAAAATTCCTTCTGGTAAACAATTTAGCTTAAGAATTGAAATCAGAGATAAATAATGATCCAATTTTATCAAGACTGAACGCAACTGAGAAGAATGCAAATTGAAGCATCTTGATGGCAAATTAAGTTGTTTCATTATCTTTCATAAATTGCTTTGGGAGGATTCACTSTTGGCTAATGAGTATAAAACTGAAGACCGAGTTGCATTTTTTTTGTTCCACAGGAGTCTGAGTATGAGGTCAAAGGGAGCCTCTCAAAGTGACTCTAACAGAGCTTAGCCTGGGCCCTTGATAGTTACTAGAAGCAACCATAGTTCTCACGCTAGCTTCACTAAAAAGTATGTCAAAAACACAGCAAAAATTGATCCACTTCTAAATCCATTTCATGGTCATTTCAATTAATGTCCTTTTCTCTGAAAGGTCTTCACAAAGCAAACCCTTTCCATGAGGTCTATTGTTTGCAAAACGATGTGCACATACCATATTAGTAAAAGTTTGAATGAACATATATCCAAAGAAAAACTGTACAAAAAAAAAATCACAGAATAATTCATGTTGGAAGAGACTTTTGAAGATCATCTGGCCCAATATCCTGCTCATTGCATCACTTTTCAGAGAAAAAATACAAACAGCATATGGTTATGTTGAAAGTGTATCTTAAGAAATGTACACAACAAGCGACTCCACAGAGTCAAATCACAAGTATTAGTGTAACAATTAGTACTGTACTGATGCTATTACTCTATCGTTGTCATTATTAACCAAGATAGGTATGGGAGTAGATAGTGATTTCTAGTCTAAGATTTATATTCTACGACACACACACACACACATTATAGTCACACCAATGAAGGCTCCTGCCCCTCAGTCCAGTTTAAACCAGCATACCATTGACCCACAGCAATGGGAACTAGACACTCCTGATCCACCCTGAATCTCTGGGTCTTGGCTGGTGGCCCAGGCCTGCACATGGCGCTTCCATCACCGGCTCAGATGTCTGCCATGTCAGGCGCCCGGGTTTGGGTGTTCTAGCTTAGGTGGCTGGCACATGCCCGTGGCCTTATCAGTCACATCAGCCCCAGACCAGTCTCCGATTTTCTGCACGTCTACACCCAGTCAGCAGTCTGGTTACTGCTGCGTTTTGAATTCCTGCCCCAAATGTGTTACAAAGGATGCATAGTTGTTCCAAGTTCATCGCGCTTCTTTGCCACAGTTAGCTAAAACATTACAGCAGGATAGTAGGCCAGAGCTTTCAGGTAAGTCTCCGCTGTAACTATTGTGTGTGCCTCGCTTGTTTTCCTAGCTCAGTTAAGAGCTAGACAGATGTAGACAAGGTCTCATTGCTCTGAGCAGTGCTTTCAGGTAGGCGTCACAATGTAACAGCATTCAAAAAGATGATCTCCCCTGTTCCTGCATTTTGAAAATATGGTTCTGTAAAACAAAGGTCTACCTGTGATTTTGTTCTGTTTGCCACGTATCCAAATATACCTTCAGATAGCTTGATTTAAGGGAAGTAGCAAAGTATTTTGTGGTGACTGCCTGCCGCAGTTGTATACAATTGTGTACCCAGTGAAGATAACAGCAGCCAGTCTGCGACTACTGAGAGGAGTAAGACGACCCACAGGTAACATGTAAATAGTTAACACCCATCTGAACAAGCTGGAATGGACCAGCAGCCACCACGTAACACTCATCTGGAAGAGCCAGAACTGGTTTGGACCAAACTGGTTTTGGCCCACAAAAAAGCGTATATGAACTGCAGTAACGCACAATGGAGATGAGATGCCCACTTCATTTCTGGCTTACCTTGTCAAGTAGCTCTCTGATCTGGCCTCTCTGCCTCAGAGATTAGGCACTATCAGACTGATGCCATCAGAGTCGTCATACAGCATCAGACTCATGGTACCATATTTCTCTGGGACTGCTCAGAAGCCCAAGAGAACATTCTAGCTTTACATAAAGTAACAGAACTAACGCTTCAGGTGCAGTGTCTCCATGTGCTTTGGTCCAGTGCTTCCATATGTAAAATAAACTCTTCAGATTCAAAGAAGCTGTCTTTTAAGACACAGAATATTGAAGTATTTCCAGAGTATGTTTTTCTAAACCATTCCATGCATACTGGGGAGTCACAGTTGCTTACTTCTGATCTCACAGTTTGCCAGCTTCCATAATTACAATTCTCACAGGCTTTGGTTTTCATCTTAGCGGTTGCACTCAAGTGGATCTCGTTACAATTTGTATCCTAAACCCGGGATGCTGCAAAGATTTAGTGTGTTTGGAATACTGACATAACCTGTGCTGAAATCCACGCTGCTTTTATTTTGCTGTGCTTAATTCCATAGTGGATTCCATACTGCAAGCTTTCTGTAGTTTTACATCATATTATATAGAAAGAGTATACCACTGGACACACAAGGCTGTATAAAATAACGTATGAAGTACTAATCTCAGAACCTCATCTCTCAGATTTTATATTTTTCTCCTTTGGTTAAAGAATCAGTAATTCCTAAGAATCAGCAAGTTGATATATTTGCAAACAGTAGCCAGTGGATAACAACCTAAGTGCCCCACTACTTTGTATAAATTTGATGGGGAAAAAGCATCTGAGCTACTGTATTGCTATTCTAACTGCTTACTTTTTGAACGCATTTGTTAGTTTGCTATTATTAGATTCAGCCCTCTAAAACAAAACAAACAAACAAAAAAAAMCCCAAAAACCCAAAACAAAACAAACCCTCCCCCCAAAAAAAACAAAAAACAACCACAACAAAAAAATCACACACAGAAGTTGCTGTCAGAACTTGTGTACGCAAAGAAAACAAAATAAGACAACTATCCATATTGCTTATCACAATCAGTTCTAGTAACACGCAAGATTCCTCATACTTGCAATCCCCATACAGTAGAAACAAGATAAATGGAAACTGCCACAGCCTTAGCTGCGGAAGAGTTAAAGAAATCCATACAATAAACACCCTTAACACTACTTACATATTCAGTAATCTATCAAAACACGGTATACCAAAACGTACTTCAGCCACCATGTTCCATACAGAGGCCTAGCTGAGTAGACTTGTCTGCAGAACAAGGACAACAGATTAAGGGAAAAAAAAAAATGCTTTATAACCATATGCATCACCTTTGTGGGCCACTAAGTTTTATATCTTGTCTTCAAGTGCAGCCAGCACTGCCTCAGATCTTATGATGATAAATTAATAGTTTGCATTACTGACCTGCGCAATCTTCTCTGTAAATGCAAGGAAAAATTCCTTCTGTAATTCGTGCAGTGCTCATTCTGAAACTCACAACATAACATCTACAGAAGGCTATGCATCACAGCAATTACTCTGGGACTAGTTTAGAAGCATCCTGGACTTTGTTGCCTCCATGACACACTCGCTGCTTGTCGCAGCAGATCCTACCAGCCCACCCCACGCTGTGCAAGGTGTAGGGTATTTTTTCATTTGTACTAAAAGCAGACTAAATAGCACCAAAACCTCTAGCCCTAAACTGAATATTTCCATGACTAATTCTGCTTTTCAGTGTGCTGTGATATATTGATTCCAGTAGGAAAAGCACACTTGCATCCAAAAGATATCATAGCCTCAAGGGTTAAATCTTGAGAAGGAACAGAAAATTTGTTACTGTCATTAGAGCTAAGCTGAATTACTACACCTGAAAATCCTAGTTTTAGGATTCAATATCAAGCCTTTCAAAATAATATGTTCTTACCATTACTGATTCCTGAATCCTCAGTACAGACTGTTTTAAAATAGTTATAGGAAATATGAGTTACAGGCAAATCGATTAACTACCACAGATCAACCATTCTGCATGGATTTTTGATGAGTACATTACATTATTTAATAATTAAATTTAATTCAATACTATTTCACTGGTATTTTTCAAAGCTGAAGAGCTAGAGGAGCAGGACAGTCTATTTATACAAAGTGCATAGCACAACTAGACAGCAATTAATCAAAAGCTTTTCCAAATTATTTTCACTCATCCTTCAAATCAAGAATAGGAATCAATAACAGGAAATACTTACATTAAACTAGTTTAGAAATCAAGAAGATAATTACAGAAAGTTCTGACATCTTCAGAAAATAAACAATCAAGAGCAGAGTTTGCCAGATTAAATCTCTATACTTTGAGGTTCATTACTTATCAACTGAACTTTTTTTCCCCCAAACAATCAACAAAAGTCCCTCTAAATAATCATCAAGGTTTAAAGTTAATAGGTATCATAGAGCTTTATAAAATGTAGGGGTTTTTTTACACTATGCTGCATGCAAAAAACTCTTCCTTAATTTTTTTTCTTGCATTCTTCATTCATTTTTCAGTTGTGCTGGGTTTGGATTGAATGGAACATAGAAACTCCACAAATTCATCAGAAGTTAAAAACTGTTCCAATATTACATGAAAGAGGACGTAGTTTTGGCAGCATTAAGATTCAGCTCTGCATTACTTCTCATTCTTCTCAATTAAGATTTTTACTAAAACTTTGCCTCTTTGAAAATGCCAGAGGAAAATAATCGATCTTAAATACAGAAAGAGAAAAACTTTCTATTGATTTTTGAAGTCTACTCTGATATCTAAATGTAAATTATTCACTTCAGTTGCTTTGTTTTTAAACCATTAATTAAAAGTGCAACGTATAATAAGCTGTTAGTTTTGTTTCTTACTGTTTTCATCTGTTCCTATATCTGATGTGCTGTAAAGAACTGCTAGAACCCTATAGTCGTAGGAGCCTACAGTTACTGATTTTCTGTATTGATCAAAAAAAGCTTCTAATAGATGAATCCTAAAAAGATAAGGGTATGGCTCTAAAAAGATCAACCTCACATTAACAATGACTGTCAAGAAGTTGTGGGGGAGGTAGTTGAGCGAATGGAACTTCACATCAGTGAGAAGGAAACCAGCCAAGTATCTACTGAGGTTACATGTGCTTCATCTTTCCAGATCAACTGCCTGCTTGTGCTACTATACCAAAATGGAAACAAGAAATCCGACAACACTGATGACAATGCTTAACAAGCAACAGGGATAATGGAGCGTGGCACAATAAAGTGTGACAAGCAGTAGACTGCTGCATGTATGGGGGGAATGCAGACCAAAAGCTCTTATTTTTATTCCCGAGTCATTTATCCAGACAGGCTAAGGATCACTGGAATTTACAGTTACCTTAAAGTAAGCTTCAACAATAAATCTGTGCAGAGAAAAGCAGGTTATACAGCACTGCTTTCGAAAAGAAAGTCCTAGGAATTTTGCACGTGACTGCTTCTTCCAGCACAAATGATAAAGTCTTGGAAGAGTCATTGAAACAGCCTTTTAAGACTTCTATAAGAGTTGGTTTTAGGCAACATTTACAGACCAAATATGTCCAGCTAGATAAGCGTCCTAATTGGTTGCATTGAACCCGAGCACTTCGTTGAAGTAGCCCCCCCCCCCCTACTTTGTTAGAATGATGCCATGGATTTATTTGGGGCTGTCTCTAATACATAATGTAGCACTTCTTCCAAGAGAAAAAGTGGTACTTCCAGCTTTGGTGACCAATATTGCAAACTGCGTCAGACCAAAGGGGTTATGGAGACACGTGACAGGAAGCCTGGGGGATTCAGTTTAGTGGAGGAAAATTTCAGAGGCATTGAGTCTAGACAAACAATTTTAGCAAGAACCCCTCATTTAGAGCCAAGCAGTAAATTAAATTAAATATTTTCATAGTCTAAGCAGAAAAAAGTCAGAAAACAGCAAGCTTCCACCATAAACTTTGGAGTAAAAAGCAATTAAGTGAGCTCTAGTTCATTCATCTGGTGAACAAAGCCCAAAATCAGAAAAAATTACAAAGATTGTTAAACAGTACATTTTGTTATTTAGCCAGAGCTTACTCAGGTTAGAAAGAGTGAAATAGCATGACTTTACTTACCTACAGAAGCATGTTTTGGGAAGTCCAGGATTTACACCAGCATCCCCAATAATAAGAAAATTTCTCTTTCAAATAATGTCCTATAGTGAACATCTAATCTCAGTTTAAAAATAATGATCTAGAACTGGTCTTTATATTCTCAGAGAATTATGGCAGTCAGAAAGGCCAAACTAGTGGTTCAACTCCAGTATTGAAGAGCCATTACTGCCTATTTGGAAGTAACAACAGGTACAGAGAAAATACAGTAGGGTCATACTAAGTAGTTCTTGAATATATGAGTTGTTATATACTTACAGAACATCTTTTAACTTGAGCTTCATACTCACTAGCTCAAGCCCAAGTTTGTATTCTAAGATACAAATTATCCATAGCAACACTATTAAAAAMACTCATGCATTTATGTTAAACAGCTTAACAACAGTGGTTATTACATGCATGTATTGCACTTCCTGAAGATGCTTTTTTGCCAATATCTGTCCGCAAAACAGATCAGAGATGAAAATCTTTAATATTGTTCATGGCACCATTTAGACTCATTTAGGGATAATGTAAAAAAAACAAAGTTGGATTAAAGTTCTCTTCTCAAACTCCCATTGGARAAAGAAAAAAAAAAAAGCCACAGGTTAAAACAGAAAAATAAAGGGAAATTACTGTAAGTACAAACCACATTAAAGTCATTTTAAAGTTCAGCTGAAAGGAAGTATGGTACATACTAGTAACACTGTTATAAACTCAATGTTAGCTCTCATGCAGTAAGCATGATAGCTATGACAGGATTGATGTATTTATAAAATGTTAAAAAGGAATTCTTGTTAAAAGATAAGAAAACATGTCTTTCAATTTACACATACATAAATTTGTAATCTCCCCCTCCCCTATAGCATCTCCATACGTAAAACAATTCAAGAAATTAATTAAAATAACCATTTAGAATTCTGCTCTGCTGAGTTCCAGTCTCATCTGCTGGAAACTACTACATGTCAGGATTCACATTAGTTTACTATTCTGTCCTCTGGGAGAAATTTAGCTTTGTGCAGAGAAGCTGCACAAGGTCTAAACGTGATTTAAATTTGTCCAAATGCTTTGGTTGAAAACCTGATCCCATTGTTCACTGGCAAAATTCCCACCAACTTCAGGGAGGCCATGATTTTACAGCTCAAACTGTGCATATGCCTTGTACTGATCCTGTATGAACAGGAAAATCTAATACTAAAAGAATAAATCAGTATTCTGAGAAAAGAACTTATAAACAACTTTGTTCGGTTACTCCTTTAAAAAAAAGGAGGGGGGGAGAGTGGAGTTAAAGAGGACCAGAAGATACTTAACATGAGCGCCAGCAGATGCACAAATGTATTTTCTGGTATGGACATAAAAAGGAAAAAATATATCAGGCTATTCCTTCAACAGCACGTAAGTGTTCAGCTGTATGGCCTTGTACCTGTGGGTTTCTATTGTAGAACAGCACACATACAAACTTTTTTTAATTTTAACTTTGCAAGCATGAGGTTTACTTTTCCAACACTGCGAGACTGCCGATTTTAAAGACTGCACAGAATACTTGAACGCAAGAATGAAGTCAAGCCAGAAAAACGTCAAATGGATGTGAAAAGGAACATGTTGAGCAGCTTGGAAAGCTCTCATTATGAATTTGAGCTATGCTTGGCTCAAACATATTTGGCACCAGCATCAGCTCTCTGTTAGTCTTTATGCTTGTGAAATATTCACAACTGCTACAAGGAGGGGAGAAAGTAGTTTATTTCCAATTTACCAGTTTTCCTAAACTAATTAAATATCTATAGAAACAAATTGTACTTACTGAAATCCAGTTTTTAATTTTTCGAAGTTTAAAATGACTAAGATTCACAGGATAATCCATACTGGTTTGTTCATCTATACACATCAAATGAACACTTTTTTCCTTCCAAATAATCTCCAAAAACAAACAGTTCCATTAACTTGGTTATGAAATCTGTACAGTGAGATCTCAAGAGCCGAAATGCAGGATCACTAAGACACAGTAGTCTCATGAAAATTTTTTTTAAAAAGTCAAATATTTACATTTGTAGCATCTCAAAGATCTCTCACCACAGAACAGGACATAACCTAGTCATCACATTTTAGAAAGGAATAGAAATGTAAATAAGAGGACTGCTACCAGGTTATGTCTAAGCAGAGCGTGCAAATTGTTTTAAACAGCAGACAGCTTTCAGCTTGCTACCCAAGGACTAGACTAGGTTTGAGTATTAGTGAGCCCAGAACCCAGTCCAACCTTCGAATTTTTACTAGTAAGTCAGCTGGAGAGTTCAAATCTTTACCTCAATTATAACAAGTACTATCTTATTTCTCAAGTAGAATCTCTGAATTGTGAGCCAAACTTTTGGAGTAAGGAAACTATTTAAGTGATAGTAAGGTGACAAATTTGTGATTTCAGATCACAGCTGCACATAGCAGCAGCTGTCTCCTTTCTTAACTTACTTAGCGCCGATTACATTATCATGAGGTACAAACCAGTTATATGAATATGCGGAAAGCCAAGTGCAGCATTCAGATCAGCCATTCTGCCGGTTTGTCAAAGAATAGCGTTAGCCTTTTTTCCATCTAAAGTCGCTACAGTTTTCATTATACCCCCCCCCCCCCTCCAAACCAGATCACGGCACTTCCAAAACAAAACTTGTGCTATAGTTCAGAATGTATAGTTTTAATGGTTAATGCAAAAGCTATAAGCTCTTTTAAAGACCCTAAACTTAGTCTTTCTCAGTAACGACATAATCAGCTTTTCCGACTTACAACCTCTGCATTTGTCATTAAATAGAATTCAGGGTTGTAGTCCTTAAGACTTAAGGAGAAAATCCTCTAAATTAAATGAGAATTGAGTCTAAGTGATGAATGTATACCAATTTTGACCTGTTCTTCATATTTGCCACAGCCACCTCTGATTCCCTAAACATCTTTAGCAACTATTTCGTCTCAAGTATCAACAAAACAGACACAGATCTCTACAAAACACTAAACAAGGAAACCAACTGCTAAAGAAGTCAATTGAAGCCAAGCATTTCACAGCCTTGAAAGCTGGATAGTTATCAACTTCCATAATGGTCCTTTACCTCAGTTAACAAAAAGGTATGGCATTTGGGTTTGTCAGAGAACTAGAAGAAATCTAAGCAGAAGATACAGTCCCAGAGCAGTAGGGTCCTGAATGAGACGTATTTTGAACTCAAGCCAATTTGCAGTTCAATATTCCAGTGATAGACAGGACAGAAAGAATTATACAATCAGAGCCAAGGAATGACAGCTAGTAAGCTGACCTATACTGATCATAACGGTCTATTATGAGTCCAACAAAATTATTTATTACTAGGACCTATAAACTCAGAAGACTTTTATAGGAGGGTTCATTTGTCCACCATAGACTGCATGGTGACAGCATAAGCAACTGAAGTCTGTAGTTCAAATGTCCCATGCATATAAATCAATAGCAGATAAACTAGTTGTCAGGTGGTGAGATTGCCAGCTTTTTACCTTGTCTGTAGCACTGGCATTTTTAATGAGCTTTTTCCATATGAATGCTGGAAAATTAAAACCAAGCCATCACTGCTTCCTTAGGTGACATCACTAAGGAGCACACAATCTTTTCATATATATTCATCGCTGAGAACGAGCTTCCTTGATCTTGCATGTCTTGATAAGGGCTTGGTCCTCGAAGCCCTTGATAAGGGCTTTATGGCCTCCCCCTCCATTTCAATGTAAATAAACACAATATAGTTATACTTGTGTATTGACAGCATCTCAGCAACCTCTGAGCTCAGAAAAGCTTTCAAAATACAGTGCTTCCTGTGGGACATGAAGATCCTTTTCAGATTGTCAAAGGAAAGGTTATCTGCAATGAGCCAGAGATAATTCTCTGGAAAAGAATGTTTTTCTTCCAAGAACTCCTCCCTATGAGAGCTATTTTTCTTCACTGCCTTTAACACTTTGCACAGTTTCATCTATTTGTTTCCCCTTATTACACTATTACCGTCATCACTGCTGAAACTGTGCTGTCCTCATTTTGCAGCAGTATTTAGAGGAGTGTTTAGAGCAGAGCTTTTGAAAATTAAAAAAAAAAAAAAAAAAATTACATCCTACCTGGAGCAAAAAGTACATTATAAAAAAAAAAAAAAAATTCATTATATTCATGCTGAACATCTCAGCTCAACTAAAACTTAAAAACCCATTCCTTCTCAGACCAACAAGGGCTGCAAGTACCTGAAGACTCAAAGCTCCTGCCTTGAGGTTGCCTGTACAAGCTTTCCCAGAATCTATTACATTAACTTCACAGTGCTAACCTCAAAGACTGCATGGATACCAGTTATACTGAGGCTGTGGATCATGGAAACCTGGACTTCCTAACAAAAGGACTTTCAGGAAACCTGACTAAATGTTGCCATTTCCATCCCACTCCCCATCATAAGTGTGAAGCTTTTGAAAAAAAATTTGTGACCCTCTAGAAATCTCACTTTTCTCCCTGCCATTCCTTACCAGGTGTAGATTATAACTGATGCATTTGAGGTTTTGAAAATATTCAACATGACTCACATGTAGGCTTGAGTCTTAGAGTACCTTGGGAGGCTCCCGTTCTGTCGTTTGTGTCCAGCTTCTTCATAAAATCTTTGTTGCTTAAAACTCTGCCCAGCGCACACTTCAAGTGAATAGCTGTTTTCTGTGAAAAGCATCTACCAGAGCTGTATTCGTCCATACCTATAAAAATAAATGCAGTTAATCAAAGAAGGGGAAAAACAAACAAAAAAACCACACCACAAAAAACACCACACACAAAAACACCTGTTAATTTTGTTCCTTGTTGTTTTATTGGTTTGGATTTGGTTGTTTTCGTTAAGGAGAAATCTGCAAGAACAGTCTATATTCCTTAAGGATAGGTAAATGGATATTGCCTAAATAGCAATATCGGGTGGCTTGATCGGATTAAAATTTGATCTTTAACTGATGCACATTTTAGTTCTTTGCAGGTTGTAGTTAAAATGCATAAGTAGTGTAACCAAGAAAAGAGCACTACATTTTAGCGCCCTTAGTTTTCAAAATACTTTGCCCTTCAGTGTTTTCAATCTCCTTTTTTTGGGTTCAGTTTCTTGTTACAAGCAGTGAGATCAGTATTAAATAATAAATTGGCAGATTTTTAACAACTAGGTTAAAGTATTTCTATAGCTTGCATACAGATTAGAAATTAGATCTTTCAGAAAGATTTTGTAGCATTTGGCACATTAAAAGTATAAAGAATATGCCCAGTATATTTAGACTAGAAATCTATCTTGTGTGTAGCACTTAGAATAAAATTTATTTCTGATGTCTTTTTTTTTTTTTTTAAAATAACAACAGAAAGTCAAAAGTGTATACATATTCACTATGTTTTTACCCTCAAGAAATCAGGATCATCACTCAAGCAGTCAAACAGAAAAATGGGGGGGGGGGGGAGATTTGCAGAGTGTCTGTCACAAATATAATTATTTTGTGTTTTAAGTTACATCACTTAAGCACAGATATGGCAGCAACATGAAATTGAATCATGCCTAAAAGCATATATTAGTTTCTCAGAACTTGTTGCCTGCTAACAAAAATTTCTGTTTGTCAGTTCATAAATTAAGGGCTTTTAAAAGTCTCTTTGACATAGAGCCATAGGTATAGCCTTCTGGAGGTTGGAAAAGCACCGGCTTATCAAGGGCATGAGAAATGATTGAAGAATGTTGTGTTTACAGTTGTGTGGCCATGTACTCATGATAAGGTACACACATGAATGTGTGTGGGTCTCTTGTTCTCCTCACCTACAGTATCCAAATCCAAACTTTAATTTTCTAAAGTTGATGAAAGAGTAAATGGTTGAAAGATGCTACAATCCACATGCAGAGGAGGCAGGAATAATCTCACACTTTTCTCTGTTTGGCAATTTACTAGTCTAAGTCTTATTTGTATGTAATTAAATTTAAACAAACATAAGAAAAACAATGCTTGACCTTGGTTCAGGATTAGGAAGTGGTCGCTTCTGCAACTCTTACTCATTTGACCAATCCTATTGCAATTATTTTCACCAACTTTGAGTGACGGTACAGAAAACAGCTTTCACATTATACATCTGAAAGAACTGTGTCACTAGATATTAACAGCATGTAAACTGAAGCTGAAGAAACGACAAAAGAAAGAAAAAAAGGAAAGGAAAAAGGGGGTAGGATTGCAAAATATATGCAAATTTTATTATCTAAATACCTTGAATTGGATGTTTTTAAAAATGCTGAGGTTAGAACAGACAAAAATATCTATGGGAATTTCTCTTTTTTATTATAGAAACAAGGATTTTCGAAGTCAACACTAATATTGCACAACACTAGAAGTTGCTTCTGTTACTTGCTAATTAATGAATTTTAAGTCTTAAAGGCATTTTTAAATTTGCATTCTTACAGAAAAGGCAAAAAACATTGAATTTCAAATCCTATTGTTTTGGAGGATAGAGGTATTTGGTTTAGGTGAGAGTGGTACCACCACAAATTAATTCATTCACTCCCAAATTATTTAATACTCCTCTGAAGAGCTCCTCCCTTCCCAGTGACTGCTAAGATTATCCTTTTCATTTATTTAATGTTTACTCTACACTCCAGGCAATTGCCATTCCACATCTGAGCCATCCCAGTACAATCTTGGGCTTTTTCACTTCACGCCCGTATCTTCTCCTTCAGCACTTCACACTAGGGAACAAATGTGGAACACAGAAGAGAACCAAAAGCTGCTTTCACATCATTCAGGTTATTAACTAAATATAAGAAAATAGCAGTGGAGACTGTAAATGCAACATTTTAGGAAACGGAAAAAGCCCTCAAAGTAGTCCAGCTGCTCTTCCTCCCTCCCTACCCTTTTTTTCTTTTTAATCAAACCACCAACAATATAGATCCCTACATATACTGAAGAAAAAAAATCCTTGCAAAACCCACTGCATTCACATTAAAAACGTTGTGTTAAAATTCACAATACTTCATGAACACCGCAATATAACAATAAACAATAATTCCAAAATATAACATATTAGAAATGTACTAAAATGTGGATCTATACCTCTGATTTTAAACTTTCCTAAAAGCCTTGAATCTCCCTTTGAAAACACTGTCTACTTAAAAAGTCGAAGTGGGCATTTACAGACACATGCAAAGAAATYGTGCTGCACTCAAAACACGTGAAAACATGCTTTACTTAAGGTCTTATCAACCAGAAATCATACAACAGAGCACTGCAATGACTAAGCTATTACATGAATATGCCAACTAATAACTGGAAAAATCGGAGCATGGGCAGTCTACTGTTTAGTTAATGGACAAAACCACCAATGCTTGAAAATAAAGCAATGAAATTGTTTTCTTTTAAACAGAAATACATGTGAATATTTACTTTCATAACTCTAAAGCATCAGCTAATTGCAGTATTCCCTGTCATTACCAATAGGGAATTACACTACTTTCTCTGAAGTGCTGAAAAATATAGCAAGTTTACAGAGTTATTTTCAAGTCAGATATACCCATAGCTCCTCATTACATATTTTATTCTGCAACTGGTGGACTTCAACTCTCATTTAGTATATTTTGTGTAAAACCCACCTACTATTTATGGCTTATTTTGATTTTTTTTTTTTTTTTTTTTTTTTTTTTAAATTGCCAAGCCTCAAAACTTCTTAAAAAGCTAGCACTTCTAAATACAGGAAAGCTACATGTATGCCCTTTTCATTTTCTCACTTAAGTTTCTTTCTGGAACTCTACAGTAGTGTATTAAAACACTAATGCTGGGCTTATATCACAGAAAACAGATCAAATTCAAGCAGTTGTGGATTATGTGGGTGACAAACAAATCTGCTTAGCTTAAGAACACATTTATGTTTCTCAGATATTTTCTCAGCCGGTGGAAAAAAGAAATTGGAGGAAAAAGGAGACTGAAAAATTGATAAACCAGAGTTAAGACATTCAGGCATATCCCTGCTGATTGCACTTACTTTCCTGATCACTTCAACAGAGTTTATGAAGTTTTCTACATTAGCTACACTGTAGAGAAAGGTAGTTTCAACACTTTTAGCTTCATTAGAGAGTCAAATAAGAAAGGATGACTGACAAGAACTAGGAGGCTAATTTTAATTCAGAACACCTCTTGCCTTGATTCTGAAACATATTTGTATATGTTTAATATGGTTACAGAGTCCAACAAAAAAAAAAAAATCTAATAATCAGCATAAAACTAGTTGATTAATAGCTTAAATGCAGGAAAGTGTAGTCTTCAACGGCACAAATTTTCCCACCACACAGTGTATAATGGCAATGTCTATCAGTCCACTATCAACTATCTCTGTAGCAAACATCTATCCCATACTTCCACAGTGATTCATGCATTTTAAAAGGTTTAACAAATTTCCTATAGCTCAGATTTCAGCATAGCTACAAGGGTAGCTTTTGTAACAGAAACCAGAAACATACGCCCAAATAGAAAAGAGGGTTATATTCACAGCAGGCCAACAAAATTATTCTACTTTTCCTGCATCTCAGGTAGGGAAGCTCCTGCTAATTTGATGTTGGTATTCTCAGAACTTTTCTTCCTGGAGGAAAACACAGGCCAACACTGGGGACAAGCATGCTCAACCTTCCCATAGTCTCTTCCTGCAAACACTGCTTCTTGTAACAACACTGTTTAGAGCAGCAAGGTCTTGAATAACACCACCACAATTTGGGTGTACACATGCAACAGAAATATTTTCTTAGCTATGTAGTAACTCAGAAACACAGAAGTACTTAATTTTCTTGTGGATCAGATCATGTTAAAAGCCTTTATGAGCTTCTGGACATCTGCTAAACAGTTTGCTTCTAATGTATATTATTTTTCTGATTCATATACAAACCAAGCAAGGTTTGCTGCTCAACACCCTGCAGCAAACAGACACCTTGGATCTATTCTGAATGAGTTGACTTGTTTCACATAATCACTTGGCAAATTTCCTTCTATCCCTCAGTTTCTTTTATGTTGCTTTAAATAAGTTAAGAACAAAATAAAGATTAGAAATAAAGTTTATTGGTTGCACTTGCACCCTGTCTAAAAGGTAAGGACATCAATGATGGGCTGCTGAGAATGATACTCAACAAATAATTCCTTATTTTACCAAATCACATTTCTGTATCTCATTCATTGTAAAGCCATTTTCCCCTGCAAATGATTGCATCAAAGCAGCAGGCTCAGAGAAGCCCAAGAGTGAGTCAAAGTAATTACTAGAAATTTACTGTAACACACGAGCACTTCCGAGTTTAAGGTTTCTGGCACAAGAACAAATGCTTGCTCTGCCATTAACTCCCATGAACAACACTAGATCATAATCTGCCAGCTGACAAATTTATGCACATCTGCATCAGTAACAAAGTTCTTGAGCTGTAACTTCAAGTCAGAGCATTGATACTTTTCATAACAATTATTTAAAATATGATCATTATTGCCTAGAGAATAGGAGTTAAAATACATTGATCTTGGCTCACTGTTTTCTTGCTCAGTTCCCTAAAAATATTCCGAAACCCACAACATTAGTTGATGACAAACTGCGTTGAAAAAGGGATTTGATAACAAAAACTAATTCAGAGCTGCGTGTCTGCTGGTTTTCAACAGGACCTGCCACAACACTTTATTTCTCCTGTGAAACAACTCCAAGGAGACTGAGCTGACAGCATTGACCACAACAACACATGGAACCACAGGATCAGTCTGTGAAATTGTGCTGAGTTTTTGGTTAGTAATCCATCAACACCCATACAACAAGAGGCCCTATTCCTTTAAAATATAGAACAGTATTGTTCACTTCTGGCTTCTCTTGTTCTCCAGCTCCTACTTTGCTTGGATCAAAATTTTAACACCATGGGAGCAGAGAAGTCGCAACAACTACAGTAACCATTAGCATCAATTTCCCATTACTACTTTTCCACAGAATGAGTAGCGCTTTACGTTATACTTTTCCTTTTCAACAGAAAGGAATACACATGCCAAGTCTGATGTGATTAGGTTAATTTGGAAGAATGCGTCTAGTGAATTTACTTCATACAGCCTACAGTTGAGAGCCTAAGACTGTCTTCTGGTTGTTGCTACAGCACTGAAGTTCCTGAATTCATTAACTTTAGTAGATGTGTCAAGAAGATATGACTAAACAGCTCCCTGATTGAAAAAGCTTAGAATCAACATCTTTGATACAAATCAACTTCTCATATACACACCAAGTCATCCATTTAAGTTTCAGTTGGAGTCAGTTTGACAGACCACTCTAAATACGAAGCGTGTAAATCAGCACAAGTCAAGATGAGCAGCCATGGTCAATATTGTCATGAGATACCTCGACTACTACTGTGTATATGCCTGAGTAACCAACTGTAATAAGCTTCCACCCTCTCTAACTAGCAAAGAAATCTTTGCTTCCCCCCAAAAGGGGAAATGTACTTGAATTAGTTTATTCTTATCGTGCATTCAGCACTATTTTCACAGATGATACATATGCTGTAATTCTACTATGGTTCGTTTACATGCAGCTGGAGATTTGCCCCAAACTCAGAATGCTTAATTTACAGTCTCAATACTTCTGACTTCTGACGAGAGGCATTCACCATTGATTTCAATGCCATTATTATAAGGAGAAGCTTCCCCCAACCCCTGCCTCCCCACCCTTTTTTTTTTTTTTTTTTTTTTTTTTTTTTTTTTAAAAGTACATAGAGGCAGTTATTTTATATACTCTTTTACAGCATCTTCTGACAGGCAGATCTTGAACCATGATGGTTTTACACAAACTAATAGCTAGTGTGGCACAGGCCTCAGCATGTTAGATCAGCCTGGAGTACTCTGTGAAAGACAAACACTGCCATATTTCTTAATCAGAAAACAGCAAAGAGGTTAGAAAGAAATAAGCTCGGCAAAATGCTCTTAACAAAACTGACCTGGACTGCACTTAGAGTCACAATACCACAACAGTTTTAGTTCATTCCTCTGTCAACCAGAAAAATAATTTACAGGTATAATTACAGTTAAAATACATAGAATCTAGAAAATATATATTCTCTCCTGTATCAAAACAAGCCATCTTGTTTCGAACTATTTACTGGGAAGCCCATGAAAAGACTATGGCTAGAAGAAAAAAAATTTAAATGTATTTGTAGGGAAAAAACCCACACAATTAATAATCTTTCAGATCATAAAAAATTTGAATATTTTTGTTTTTAAACAATCATTACCCTCCACAGGACATAACATTCAGATACCTTTAACATAGCTCTGTGCAAGAGATAGAGATATCTGAATTCTATTCTATTCTTGTCTTAGTGTCCGATTCTGGGGTATTTATTTTACTTTTCTTTATTGTTTCTACTCCTTCTGGTCTGTATATACCTTTGCACAATGCCTCCTACAGACTTTGGGCTGTCTAGGCATTACTTTAAAACTAAAACATGTTATATGTGAAATTCATTACAAAACCAGAAAACACCCCATCCACACAAACTATTCTTCTCATTCCCAAATTCCTCTGGGAAATCAGCTCTGCTCAGTTTAGTGGAGGCATCTGTTGGGCAGATGTCATTGGTTTTTGGAAATGCTAAAAAAAAGAATGGAAGAGAATCTATAAAGCACAATAATACAATGCAAAATAAGTATGATACGACTCTATGAGTAAATGTCCTAACATTGAACAGTAAGAAAGAAGGCTGGTATCTTTATATACCTACACAGATATCTGGATGATGTTATATTTAAATATAATGGAGTAATTCTTCTCTACAGGCACATTTAATGTACTCCGGTTCATAATCTCCTGTTAAGAAACACAGCTCTATTAATCTGATTCAATTCTAGACAGAAATAATTTCCTCGAAATAATAGATATGGGAGAGTGGCAAGTTTTCTACGTTTCCTCTGGGAATTAATAAATTTGCATTGTTTTGTAGCCTGACCTTGTTTACAATTCTACTGTGTTCACATCTATTTATGCTTTGCATTTAATTCTCTTACTGCATTAATTGTAACTTTCTAATTACTTCCCTCACATACTCCATGTATCTATATCTTGTGTGTCTATTCTCACATTAAAAATATAAACTCCTTCGGACAGGGATTAAATCCTCATGTTTTTACACTATCTGGCACGTAGGAGTTCCAAAATCATACCTTAGCAGAAAAAATGAAACCCCCCCTTACCAGAAATGCATGTCCTAACTTTTCATGGCTATTTATATCTGACCCCTTGCAGCCGTACTGCCTCTGCCCGTAATGTCTCTCTTCTCTTGCTCCCTCCAAAATTTCCTACCCATCTGAAAGGCTGAACAGTCTCATGGATCAAGGTCTGTTCAGAGCCACACGTTTCTGCAGTAACCTTTAGGAGAGCTAGTTGCCGTGTCTCAGAACAGCTGAGGAACTCAATTGCAACTACAGTTCCTTTAGTGGTATCCAGCAGTATTTAGTTATGGCATCCTTCCACTTGCAGGCCACCGATTTTCACAGAATTTACAGAAACTTAACTCTTTGAGACCTTGATCTCTCTTCAAAATTGTTTAAGAGCTTCAAAATTTGTTTTCATCAACCCAGATGAACAACATTTGTGTATTAAAAAAGCTCAAAAGAATATTCTACTTGTATTAGTGATGAGAAAAAAAAATCATTCTTTACGTAAAATACACAAATATTGTCCAAACCACATAGCTATATACAGAACACTGGTTATTGACTATATTCAAATATTCAGTGAGTATATTAATTTTCATTATTGACTACGCTCAATGCTATTCAAGCCACTATCTCTAAGTTTTCAATCAAGTAAAAGGCCATAGCATATTACTTAAGTAACCAATTACGTACTGTAAAATAATGAATAGCAAGTGAGTAAATCAAACAGCTCTGATCAAATGAATAGGTTAAAGGCTACTTATTCAAAACATTATGCAAATATATAACAGTATGAAAACATCTGCAAAAGCTGAAGTCACTTCACAGGTTCATGAGCAGAAAATTTAGTGTGAATAATAATAATGAATTCTGGCTCAAGTTTTTACATCCAGGAAATCCATTTCCATAGTTATAATATTCAAATCACATGCACACTGTGTGGATCCCATGTAACAGTATTTTTTTACAGGAGGTTCCCACTTTTAATTTTCATTGAGTCACAACAAAATTCACACTTCAGTGAATTCCCCCATCCTCCCTGTTGTATATTCCCTCTTAACCTCAAAGGAATAGCACTTTACACTCAATCTTCTTTGAATTCACATTGCTTGATCTTGAGCAACCAGAGACAGGCACAGTATCCCAAGACAAATTCTCACCAATTCTTTGTACAATTGTACTTCTTTCTTTGTGAAATACCCTGCTGAATAGATAATAAATTTGTCTCTCTCAATCATCCTATGATCTGCTAATACACTTTCTTGTTCCTTTCATTTCCTATGAAAATACTCTAGCCATCAGTAGGAATCTTGTTATTAGTTTCAAGAGCACAAACTTTTATTTGGGGATGAAACGTAACAGTATTTCAACTGCAATACATCTCAAGGACATCCAATTTAAAGAAAAAAAACAACACTGAGTCTCCTCTTCTTTGACAGCACCACTCAATTCACATTAATGAAGAGAGCTATCCCAGAAAAGGCACAAAGGACCCAAGGCTTTGGACTGTTTTCTTATTATGCAAGTTTAACTACGTAACGTGGAACAGGGAAGCAAAGCAAAATGAAGAACTGAAGCCTGCTTACAACAGGGAAAGGTCACGTCACGTTACCCCGTATCAATACCAATTACAAAAAATGTTATCACTTTAAAAATACAGTTGCTTTTAATAAAATCACTAGCAATCCAAATTTCACACACAATCATAAATAATGTTTCACAGCAGTTTCCTAAAACTATTTATTGTACAGCCATTACTGCAGTATTGCTCCACTGGAGCTGTTAGATGCAATGTGGACTGACACATCTGTGACAGGAGGCTCCAGCATTCAAGGAAGTGAATGACAACCCACATACTCGCTAGGACCAAAATAGAACGATACTGAGCAAAAGTTCCTTCAGATCATACCCCTTCTCTTTCCCCAGTGTTTGCATGCATGTCTTCTCAGGGTTCCTGAAACACTTTCTTATTCTGATTTTCGTAACAAAATTATTCAGACACAACTGTAATCTACTGTTAAATGTCACATATTTAAAGAAGTTAAAAACTTAGAATAAGAGTTTTTCAGAAATCTTGAACCATCTTTCATAAAACCTTGAACCAAAGAGGCATAATAATATGAACACCACCATGAACATTGAACAGCAGAGATGAAATTAAGAAGGGATTTGAATAAGCCGAAGTATTGTGGTAGCTAAAATCAAGTCCCAGCTATACAGCTCCCAGCAGAAAAATCAGGATTTTGGTTCAGTGGCCAAATCTAAAATTCAGAATATACAGACTGGAATTGAAATAGCAGCACTTATTGCTTGACTCAAAATTATGGATATTTTTGGTGGCCTAAAACCAGCTGTTACACAGAAGTTGTTTTGTTTTGTTTTGTTTCCCTTCAAGTAAATTTATCTTCCTTAACATTTTCATCACTCAGCTCTAGATTTGGTAGTGATAAAGAACAGAGCAGAGTCTTGGACAGCACACTGTGCTAGTACCCAGACATACTAAAGATTTTCCCGCAAATTTATGTCAAATTTTTTCTAACTAGGTCTTAGGCACTGGACTCTTCAATGATTGCATCATGATATTAGAATACTCACATTTCTTAATTCAAGCAGCCTATTTGTAATCAGTTCAATGAATTTGAAGAGGATCACTTTTAGCCCACATCTTTTCCTAACCATTTACTTAGCTATAATTTCTATGCATTAAATTTTCCCTGCATATTTCACATTTTCTTTTTCCTTTAAACATTTCATACTTCTGATATAAAAAGCTGTTGCTGCAGCAGTACCTACTTTTCAGAAAAAACAAACCATCCCCCCAAAATCCCCAAAATTTGTGTAATTTTCACTACTGAAATAATAGAAACTAATGTCATTGCATAGCATGCAAGTCTGCAGGTGAGTAGGGAAAATTTTCTGTCCCTTCCCCCTCACCTTTCAAATATTCATATACTTAAAATATCTGTTCCTAAACCAAAGCTTTACTCCCCCTGCTAAACTGTAAACTCACTGGTATATATATTTTTACTTCGTTTCCGCTGTTTGCCAGGTTGCAGAAGTTACTCAAATTGTTTGTTAGAGAAACCTTACTAGGTTAAGACCCCAACGGACACACACCAATAAAACCAAAAACCCCCCCAAAACACAAAACAACCAACAACAAAAAAAATCAACAAAAAACCTGTATGTCTGAATTTGGTCTCCAACAAGGTGCTTGCATGAATTTTTTCTCTTATATTCAATGCTTTTTTAGAGTTATTTTAGAGCCATTACCAGTAATCTCAGAGAGTCCATAGATAACAAATAGGAAGCAAAAGAGACATCGAATCATGGCATGAGAAAAATCAGTGCATTTTGAAATTGAAATTTTGAAACCCTTCAGATATCAAAATGAGAAACGCCTGCACAATATTACATTGGTAGTAGAAAGGTGTGCCTCTCCCCTGAGACCCTTTAAAGAGTATAATATCCATTTTTTCTTTCTTGTCTATAAAACCTGATATAAATACAACTGCGGATGCATGAATCCCAGATGCAAGTCATTCTGCCCACTTCTCATTATTCACAAGCATTTAGGTGTCTTGTTCTTCACCTAAATACACACATGCATAGAAGATCAAAAGAGACCTTTGTTCACTGTTGGAAACATCTACTAAATACGCTTACCAGTCAGGCTATGAGTATAATACACAACATTCTCCAGGTTGTGGTGTCCAACCATTTAATAATGTACAAAAATCTGGCCAGAAAGGCCAATAAAGTTTTTAGAATTATGAATGGAGACATTGACAATATCAATGGAAACATAAGTAGCACCTTAGTATTCAATACTAGATTGACCATTGCTAGTATTTGATTATCTATTTTTATGATTTTTGTGTCCACAATTTAGGAAGGAATTTGGAAAGTTCAGAAAAAGAACTAGTAGTTAAAGGGCTGGAACATCCTTTATTACTTTTTTTTTTTTTTTAAATCATGAGAGTCTTCAAAAGCTTACACTGTATGTTCCATTCCCAGAAAGAAGGCTAAGAGATTATTTGATCACGGAGTACCTAGATGAGAAACAAAACTTGGATTAAGGGTACTTGTGGTTTTTATAATCTATAACTCTGAAGAAGGGAAAAAAGTTAGTCCCAGAGGCCACTAGGAAGAGCTGGATGAAGATTAAAGTCTGTGCAGTAGCCCACCAAAATTGTATACATTAAAAACAGTTTGCATGACAGATTGTATTCAACATAGGATAAGCAACCTTTAACATGTTAGGAATTGCAGCAAAACCCTGGTTTAGAGATAACCTTATTCATAGCGAATAATGGGTCTTCTGGTTATTTTCAGAGGGATTAAGCCAACTGGGAAAACAAACCCTGTGTTGCTACTCACTGTTAGAAATGGTGTCAAAATGTTGCCATTGCAAATATCAGAAAAAATATCTATTGAAATACTAACTTTTTAACTGTTTGCTATACTTAAAAATGTCTATTTGACACTAATATTCATCTCACCTGTGTTAGAGAGCCCACAGTCAAGGCCCCATAACATTTTAGACTACACAATATGCACGAGCCTGGAGCAGCAGAGGAAAACAAAATCTTATAAAGATTAATTTTTATTGTAAAATGAAGACAATCCACCACCTCTTTCATTTGATCTGTCATGCTGAATAAATTCAGACCATGCTGAATATTTCACTAGTTTTTCTGCTTTTTCAGCAGTCAAATGCAAAGGATTCCTTAGTGAAATCACTGAACAGAGGCAATGAACTCTGCACAACAACATTCAACTGCTACAAACTTGTGTGTTAGCATGCAGGCATCCCGGGGTCTGTTCCACAGTAACAGTCTATTTCCGAGTACCCTGAAAAACAGAAAGTATTTTCAAGGTCAAATCAAAAGTTGGAAAAAGGGAGGTTAGTGTGTTCAATACACATAGGCTGCACACACATCCATACCCACGACTACTCTGGGTGTAACCGTGTTTTGCCGGCGCCACAATCAACGTTTACGGATCTCTCCTGACACAGCGAAAATGCATGAGGTACTACCTCTGCCCATCACTCACTGGTGATGATTGTATTCCTTGTAATTGCTAACATAGCCTCCTATGTACTAAGGAGCCATTCCTGGCTGATACTGATGTAGTCTAGCTCCCAGAACATGGAAGCCTTATACCAGGGAACGACAATTCAACAAGAAATGGACTTAAAATGCAGAGAGACAAGCAGTGTGGAGTTATACCTGCACACCCCAACATCAGAGGGCTGCAATTCAGAGCTCACCATGAGGACCTGAGGTGACAGTGGGCACTTTTCTGTCTTAGTAAAATGCAGTGAGCAGCCAGACAGGAGGAACAAGAGCACACCCTTTAGTCACGCCACAATGGAGAAGTTTCTGGTCTCACAAGACAGGACACGAGTACATCCACTGTTAGAAAGCACAGGTGCTGCAAGCGCAGTACAATGAAATGCAAGCACACTATCTTTGTTTTTCAATGCATAACGAACAATTCTTTATATAACCAGGAGATCAACTTAACGTACAATACACAAAATCCACTCAGCCTGCTTGCACATGTATCAAGCTGATATAAAGTTTCTCAATTTTAAATACCCTTCTATGCTTCTATTCAGTTACCATTATTCAACTGCTACTATGATAAGAATCTGTCTCCAGCTACATTAATTACATATTTTATTGATTTTTCATAACCAAGAAATTAGATGCTCAAATACATGAATTAATAGCAATTATATATAGCAAAATACAGCTTTGGTCTAATGATATGGTAATTGGAGTATTGTGTCCCTAATATAAACCCGTATGCTAAATATAAAATCTCTCACAATACACAAGTAAACTGATGGCTACCTTAACATATGACTGGAGAACTTCATTATAGCCTGCAGTGACCCATTTGAGTAACTGATATGGACCCTGCCTCAGCCCTAACAGTTACTTTTGTAAAAAGTCTTTTTTCCTTCTCTTTCATTTGGATTAGACTTTTCTTATTTACTCGATAATAAAATTATTCAAGTATTAAACAATGTTACTTGTTTTGCATGGCAGTTGTTTGGTTGTATTTAACTTTTTCTCCACTTTACTTGTCCTTAACCCACTATGACTCCAAATTCACCATTTTTTAAAATAACTGTCATTGAGATCAGTTTAATAAGGAGACACATACAAGACACGTGCTTTGCACTACTAAGAATAGCGATGCTTTTGTCCTTTCTGGTTTATATTACACTGCAGGGGATGAATTTAATGCAAAACAAGAACATGTGAAAAATTTGTGACTGTTTTGTTGATTTTTCCTTGAAGAATTGTTCTATGGAGGCAATCACGTATTGTTAATATTGCTTTTCAACTTTTACTTTCAGATTAGATGCACCTGGAATACACTTCTGAACTATAAATAACATTAATAATTAACTATTAAACATTAAGTAATGTCATAGACCAGACTAAAGCAAATGCTGGTATTCAGTTTTCAATAAGTTTACTCCTTTTACAAATTCCAGAACATTATAAGTAAAGAAGCAGCCACGTTAGTTCACTTTAATTAACATACCATATTTCATAACACAACAGTTCAACAGCAAATTATTTACTAGCAAGTGAATACAGTTACAAGTTCAAACTTTGCAACTTCTCTGCCAAAGCCTTTTAAGTATTAACAGCTCATTCAAGCTGAGATGTACTTTTTTTTTTTTTTAATTCTCAAATATATATCTCTCTTAATTAACATCAGTGCAGACTGGCTCCCTCAAACTGCTGTTCTGGTAGAGGAAAAGTCCACACAAAAGTTGTTTAAACAATACGATATTAATTAACACAAGAATTCTTTGCTGTATCTGTACTCTATCAATATCATTTCCAAGAGCTGTTCAGATACAGTCATTAAAGACAACAATAAATGTATTTTGGCAAAACACAGGTGCTTTCTATCTATTCAGAAAACACACACACACAAAAAAAAAAAAAAATCCATCAATCCACTATGATTTTGTTTCCATATATACATTCTTACCCTTTGGACTGGCTTTTTCCCAGGCCAATTTCATGAAACAATTTGAAGTCTTATTCATACTGGCCAAAAGAAATTGGCATCCCTTTTCTTTTTTGGGTGGAATGTCCTCGGCATTATCAAAAAATATTTTTAAAAAGCCACTGGGGACTGTTCGTCCTTGCAGAGTGTGCAGCTGCACAGCAAGAGAAAGAGAAAAGAGGTAATGCTAGCAGATATCATTGGGAATCTCCATTAATAGCAGTTTCATTGCAAGATGTTTGTGACATCGTCATCATACATCTCCTTGTGGAACAGACTTCAAGGTGGTGAATCTGGACAGCAATCCAACTATCCAAGTGTCAGGAACCAAAGAGAAGAACCACAAGAGCTCCACACAAGCTTCCCTCCCAGCACAACCAGTTATAACACATCTCTGGTGGGGTGGAGCCCTGACTAGGTTGTGAGAGCTGAAACCATATAACAAACAAATAACTTGTTGTCTTTAAATATTTGTAGGTCCCTTATTTAGTGTATTGACCTTCAACTGTTTATATTTGAAAGAGGTTGTTTCACATCTCAACAATTCTAAGATAACATTTCCTATTTACTGCAAATCTGTTAATATTTCTGCACCCTCAGTGTCCAGCGCTGATCTTGAATCAATTTTCATGCTCCCCACTAAAATCATAATCAATTTTGAAATTACTTTTTAACCTTTTCTATAATGATATTCCCTTAGAAATCTGAAAGCCAAATGTTAACTTCCCTACAAGATTTTATGTTTCCATATTTGGCATATTTGGTTAGCATTGATTTCCTTTTCCCTCCCCCTGTTTTTTCCTACTAGCATATAAGATAATATACCCATTTCAGTACACTCCAATGCTGATGCACCAGCATAATGAGTGTTTTGCCAATGCACCTCTGGGGAAAGTGTTAGTAATTAACTGCAACTGCCACAGCTGAGAGAACACAAAGAAAGCCTTTGTGTTGATTTCATGAACACTCCAGCTACCTAATAGTCAAAAAACACTTTTGCTTTCATTTTATGTTAAGTATAGACATTCAGAAAAACATTTTACTCCACTTTATGCACTAGAAAATTGTATCAGTGCAAATGAGTATGAACTCAGGAGGCCATCACAGCTTCCACCACTGGTTACAAAACAGTGTTTGGGTGGTGACTATTGCCGAGATATCCATGTCTGTATTAAACTTTCTAACAGTCAATGTCTATTCAACACACAACACAAACATGTCATGTAAGCTCATTGTGGCCAAACTGCTCCTTTCCTTTGATACACTGTAACACTGAATTCTATCACATCCACAGTTTGTAGCAGAATTAATTCTCATCCTCTGTTGACGATTTTTTTTCAACATACCTGACTACATTTTTTTCATGAAAGAGGGAATTGGTGAGTAAACAGATGAGAACAGAAGGAAGGAATCCAAGTCTTTGTCCCTGCTCTGTGTGTTTATAAATGTTATACGTGTACATATGTATGCATATAAATAGACACATTATGTATATTTTCTGCTGATTAGTCAAGTTTACAAAATACGTAACCCAGCAAAGCAGTATAGTACAACCTTCACGAAAATTCCTGAAGGATTTTTGTTTTTACTTCATGCCAATCTTGTACTAGCAAGTTATATCTATTTCAGTTGTGACTGGTTTTCTAAAAGTTCAGTAAAATCAAGGAGGTAAATTGCATTGAAATGTTTAGAATTGTTCTCATCATTAATTTGATCTAATCAGTATATACACCAAACAACTGTCTAGATCGTTCACTTCTGTATGCTGTTAAGAGGTTCCAAGTCACTCAGGCATGTTTGCAAATGTAAATGGGCCCAATTCCAAAGGTTGCAAGTTTGGTTTACAGAAGCTGAGGTTTCACCGCACCTTGGAGAACTACTGAAGCATAAGTATTCAAGCTTGTCATTGCATTTCTATGTGCAGAAATTTACATTCTAATTTCCTGTATGGGAAATTACAGAAAACGTTAACCAAAGAGCTTTTTATTGCCTGTAAAATCAATGAGTGAAGCTGAAGCACAGATCAAGTGAATACCTATCTTTTTAAGCAAGTACTAGTGATTAATTTTGAAAATACAATTTTAAAGCCAGAATTTAGCGACACACATTTAAAAAAACAAGTGATAAAAAACACAAGAAAAAAAATCCAAATCCAGGTGTTCAGTATTTTAGTTATATGATATTTTCATAATTTTTACTTCCACTATTAAATTCAAGTGGGTTCCTAAAAGTCAAAGAAATTTCTTTCCTGCAGGTAATATTTTAAAGCATTATAACATTTTGTATTGTTTACCCAGATAATTTGATTGTGCTCCTTTTAGTATCTGTAGGTACCCTTATATGTAACAACTCTCTCTATTTTAATGCCTGTACTTACGTTAAATGTCAAGATTCAAGGCAAATCTTAAGCATACAAGTAGTCTCCTTAACAATGTGGGTAGTCTTACAGCATCACCAATCTCAAGTTTGTGGTCAGACATATTCCTAAATCTTCTTAGAAATCAGGGTTTGAATATCACAACTAAGATCTTGAGCAAAGGCTGAAAAACTAATAGGGTATATGCACATAACTGTTCGTAGGCCCCAAGTTAACCAGAACCTACATGACTATATGAGTCCAGCATATTAAATGTGAACTAAAAATATTGCTTTATTTTATGGACAACTCCTATTATTCAGGTTCTCACATGAAAATTAAAATAACAAAGGGCTTCTGTAGCTTTTGCTGTGTTTGCATCCCCAGTAGTAGAAGCAAATCCTGAAGAAGCATAGGTGCTACTCCGGTCACTGTAAGCTGTTTGAGCTCCTGTTAGACTTTGTAAAAGGATGCTCTCTTTGTCCAGTTTAGGTATCTCTAGAAAATTGCCTGAAAGCCAGAATTTCTCTCCTTGTCATTTTACAAGGACAAAACTACAAACTAAGTGATGTTTAACCATACAGTTCAGTATTTAGGTTATTTACCATGTTTACCTTTCTTTTGTTGCTATCAGATCCATTACTACTGAATGGCTCACTGCAAGCTGCACTCAAACACCCTCACAAAGAAAATAGTCACTAAGGTTACAGCCAAGAATATTACTTGGAATTGATTTCACTCTATTAAAAGGTTCTCTGATTCCTAAGAAACATTAAAGACTGGAGCAACACTTCATTTTAATAACACTGATTAGAATAAATTTGCAAACAAGCTTTAGCTACACCTATTATCAACCTGAATATATTAACACCAAGAGGAACAGTTCTTTTGCACAGTGAAAACAATTGGGCATTTATTCTTCAGTATTTTAAACTCCTTTTAATTTATTTGCATATATTTTCAACACATGCATTTGAGTTTTACTGCATAAGTTATTCAGACACAGAACAAAAGGTACCAGTACTGCAATCACCTCTGCATAATTTCCTCTGTATCAGTCAATACTCTTTCCTCCAAGGAAGATTTACATTCCAGTCAAGGGTGGAGAGTCCCAAAGTACGTGCATTTTTCCTGTGTCTATTTGCCAGAAAAGGCAGAATGCAAAGCAGTGGTACATGAAGTAAATGCTAATTGTGCTACGAAGAAATACACAGGCAGATGGGTCAGGGTACCAGCAAGGCAAAGGACAGAGGCGAAGCAAGCAACACTACCCAGAGCCACGAGGAAGACCGACCTTCCTCCCTGTACACAATCCATTCTCTCTTTCAAAAAGATCCAGTCCTAAATCCTATAAAATCAATGCACTCATTTTTTTCAAGTGAAGACTGCTATAATATCAGCTACCCAGATTATCATTTTTTTTTAAATCTATTGCTTTACACATAATATAAAAACTCACCACAGAAATGGTAGAAATCATTGGCAGCACACAGATCCACAAGGGATGTATGCTATCCAGAAACTGCTCGTTTTCAGCATTCTACTGTAATACTCAGTGATCTGTCTCTTCCTCTTTCACAATACCAAATGATGGCTTTTGTTCAACTATTAAAGCACACAAGCACTAAATGGAGCTGAGTTCTAGACTACCAGTTTTTAATTTAAAGCACCTCTTAACAGGCAGAAACAGAAAATTGAAAAATGAAGGACAGACCAAGGAAAACCATGGAAGCTGCATCTTAGCACTAAATTTAGTTGCAAGAAAATCAAAACCAGGCATTCTTATTTAGAACCTACAATATATATATAATCAAGAACACATGACCAAAAATAAATTAGATACAAGAATGTTTTAATTTTAAGTGTATAAACAGGAAGAGTTCTTAACAGGTAAAAGTAGTTCTATTTATTTTTGCAAAATCATAGAGAGGTGTCACTGACAAAATTATAAATAAAATATCGCATCAGAAGCCAAAGTCCCTGGTCATGTTTGCAGTGGAAACATGTTTATGCATCTCAAACTGAAAACAACTTCTCAAAAATAGTACGAAAAGATTCTCCTTAGATTGCCAAATAAATCACAAGGTTTTTCACAGTGAGCAAAAATTTTATCAGAATTTATTTATTTCACTACATTGCAAAACAAAAGCAAAGACCTACACCCTTCTGCCTTTTACTGACAACTTCCTCTGTAAGCATATATAAGCTCTGAATTCTGGAAGAAACCAGAGTACGTGCGTACAGGCCAAGCCAAACCCTCCTTTAGAAGGGTTTCAAACAGAACCATTTCAGTTTCACATGAAGGCACACTATTCTGTACTGGCAATGAAATTACAGTTAATGCAATTAACTTCTGGTGTCACAGGAGCTGTTGTCCAAGTCTTTTTTCCACAGACAAGCTCCTCTCTTCTTGATGTTTGTCCGAAGACCTGTCACACTTCAGATCTTTGACACAAACAACATTGTTCTTTAACAGGCTGCAAGTTTATCTAAAGAATGTGGGTTTTTTTCCTTAAGTCAGTTCATAAGTAATTTATTTCTACATTCTACATCCCAATTATCAAAGCAACATGCAATCTTGATAGCTTCCCATAAACAACTCTAATTATACCACAGCAACTACAGCCACTGCATTTACTGTCAAATCAAACCTTAACATGAGGTCTCCCATCTATCCTTCATGTTAGGGGGATTTTCACTATCCTTACTGAAACTTCTTTTTCAGCTTTCCTTGGTGAAACATTTTCTTGTCCAGTCTCGCCTCCCACCTCCATCTCTCTGGCCAAGGTTGCTGCTGCACTGTGGTCGCTGCCTGCCAGGCCAACAACGCCTCATTGTTTCCTCCACACTGGCCTCTGTAATGTTCTATTATCTCTCCTGCAATGCTCAGCCAAAAGGCTAAAAATAAGTTTACCATGCCTTTTGAGGTTACCATAATACACTTAGTATCGCGCTTTTTTAAAAAGATTACAATTCATTATAGTTACCATGACAAACTCTTAAATTCCAACTGCAAATAATGTCATTAGATATAATATTATTGCAACCCTGTTTACTTTCTGCAGTGCAATAGGCATGACAAGCTCCTTGACTTATACTGGGGGGAAGACACACGCATGATATCAAGCACACACAGTTGTTTTGCTTGACCTTCAATTTCCAATAATAGTTCCTAACAGAGGACTTCCTGAGAACAGCTGTTGCTGATACGCTTCTTTGCCTTTTCAGGTTTAATGGTTTTTTGATAGAACCATTTGAAGTAAGGCTTTATTTAAAAAAAAAAAAAAAAAAAATCTTCTCTCATTAAACAAAGAAGTTTCTTACCAGTGTAAGAGTTGTAGTCTACGTTTATAGCAACATTCTGGTACCAAGACTCCCTCACTCATATAAAGAAAGGTACTTACTAGTAAAGCCAGCTGCCTGCTTTGTAGATGAATCCCACCAAAACCAGGAATTAATCGTTAAAGTAAAAAATACTGTGGTAAGCAGCAGTATTTCATATACCTTCAATAAGCAAACATCTTGACTACAGACAGAAACTGCAAACACAAAGTTTTCCTGCACGACCGATTTCTTTAAACAAAAGGAAAACCTGAACCAAATAAACTCCAAAACACCAGGAGCCATTATCCACCTTAGACGTCAAACGAAGGCCTGAAACCCTGCATCTGCAGTGAGCATTTTTCAGAGTTCGGAGGCTGGGAGTGTTTTCCATCAGTGTTCTTGAAAGGTTTTAACTTAAGCTGCAAGAAAATCTTTCCTGTTTGCTTCACCAATTGCAGCTCAGGTGGCTATGTTATGAACTTATTTTTCCTTCTTACTTACAAGATTTAATAAGCAGTATCTGTTGTGCTCAATGAAAATACTGTTTTATAAACATACATAATAATGTGTGATAAATATTTAAACAGAAGATATGATAGACTGAATCATGAAGTACAGAATTTAAGATAAAAGCATTTTACAGATTAGCACAAGTATTTCTTGCTTTTTTGGTCCAGTCCAAAAATGCCAATTATATTCAGATGCATGAAATAATGCCTTGAGTTATTCAAGCAAAAATTTTGCAGGAAACTACTTTCGATGTAGTTCAAAAGAAAACAATTGTAGAGTTCTGGTCCAAAGCATCTCAGAATAACTATAACAAAACATAGGAGTCCTACAATGTTTTTGTATCCAAGGTGAAATATTAAATCTAAAAAAGTTGATTTCACAACACTCTTCAATTCCTGGATTGCATTAGCATCCTTCCAGGAAATGCACAATAAAATCCTGCATATTTTTCTATTCACAAGTTTAGTTTCAAGTCCACTCTGAAGATGTCCATTTTCAGGTATATAACACATATGCAAAGTTTTGTTTAGATTTCTGTGATCTACCCCAGCTAAAACTAAGCTGTAACAAATTTATAAACAATATCTTTTAAAACCCCTGTAGTTTTCCTATTCACGTACATCACTTTGCTCAAGCTTTCCAGGATATTTACTCTAGTTCTTGCAAATTAATATTGCACATGACAATGTTTTATTGCCAGCAATTTCTACTGAATTGAACTGAATTTTAGTAAATATCTTTTTTGTTTCACTAGGGCAGACAGCATTCCCTCAACTCCCAGCGTCTTACAATCAAGCAGAGAGCTGTTCAAGCTTGCCTCCTAGCTCTTTAGTGCTGATAATGGAAATAAGTCCTCCTTTCATCAGCTGTTTGTTACATGTTTTGTTTCAGCATTATTATTTCTTGTACCCTTCCCTCCCCCCTTTTTCTTCTTTTTAATTTCAGCTTGAACTGAACCATTCATTTAGATTTTCTGTAAAATAAGCACTGCATTTGTATTAGTAATGAAGTTAAGTGAGCATACTCTATTAAAAGCTCTGACTAGCTCTATGAACCACCACTGAACACATATAGCTCCACAATGAGATGTACCTAGCCATGACATGAAGTAATTTTTGTAACTCATTAGCAGATATGTTTAAGATGAATGCGCATATTTTGGCATATTCGTGAATATAGAGCTATTTCAGAAAGAAGCTGTAAAATTCAAGCTAGAAATTAGAATGGATCATYGAACTCAAATGCAGGATTTAAACAAGTTGCCTGAAATGTGGAAGGTTTTCTTAAAATGAGCTCATACATAGTAAAAACTAATCTATGATCAACATAAAGTTTCCGTGGTTACAATACCACCCAACAGTTCTCAGAGCACAAGGCATACCTTTGCATCACTCAAATTTCACTTCTGAGCTACGAAAACCCATCAAGAGGAGTTTCTAAGGCTTTCCTGATTTTCAGTCTGGCACTATTCAGTGTTTACAAAAATGATCTATACAACGAAACAAAGCTACAAATGAATTGTAGCTTGCAAAACATGGGTTGCGGTGGAAGTTATGATTTCTGGGAGAGGATTTTCATGGTAAATTTGAGAAATAGCATGAAAACAATAAGAAGCAATTTGACTAAGAGAAACATACTATGCATAAGGCAGCAGAGTCTCATGAATAAATAGGTCTGGTAACAGTACTGCAAAATAACAGTCTGGGGAATGATTATAAGTTATCAATTGCAAGAAACAAGTTGATGCTCTCGCAAAAAAAAAAAAAAGATGAGGATATGCTATTACACAGGACATGTTAGTAGCAATATCCTATGAAAGGCAGTAAGTCCAGTATGCTCATCACTGGGGAGATTTCCTCTGGAGTACTGGACATCATAAAGAAAGACGTAAAGAAATTTCAGATTATGTTTTCTAATAAAGGATCAGAACAGACAGATTAGAAACATCTTGAAAAGACTAAGTGATAACACGAGTGATGCATAAAGAACTCATCAGTTATCCATTCACTTAGTCTATTTACACTGAATGTAAAGCAAAAACTACATTTGCAGCAAAAGAAATTGACATTTGCTATAAGAAAAAAATATTTTAAATTATAATTTTAGGTGGGCACTGGAGCATATTTATGTAGGCTATGAATATGCTTCTTTGGTGGTTTTCAAAAATAGGTGGACTAATACCAGTTAGGGTTATTGTTCCGGTTCCATGATGGAATGAACTAGATGATACCACAAGTTTATTTCCATCCAGATATTTTGATTCTTCTGTGTCCCTCTAACTAAACACAGGATGTAAAGTTTGTGCTGTTACTGCAGGATTAGTATATAAAGAAAAGAGCACTATTGTCACACTCACGCCGAAGATGAATCTTACATCACTGGAGTAGAAAACATAGTTACACTAAATACTTGCAATAGTTGATGCTAGAATGACAGGGACACAGCTCCAGAGCCACCTCTATTTTAGAAAAAAAAAAAGACTTTCCTATCAGCACAGTACTTTACAGAAATAGCCTGCTTCCATAGTTAGGTGCTTTGTCTGCAACAGCCACACTGCAAATACATTCAGCTCATATCTACATAGCCTCAGATGATGTTACTCATTTGCTACTTCCAGCTATTTTGTGAAAAGCTACATGGATTTTCTTCTAAAAGAGATAGAAAAAGAATAAAGAGAAGCAACTGGCTTCAAAGCATAAGCAAGTGCCGACACCTTATGCAAAAAAGAACATGCCTACAGTATGATGTGAAAGGAAGATACGATGAGCCAAGGCTGCTCCTCCTTCTGCAGGTTCAAAGGCACATGCAGAGAATCAAATCAGTGCATCTGGATATGGATAGGAGAGAACAAGAAATGCAAGATGGAAGGAACCAGAATAGCTAGGCATTGCCTGCCAAAAGAAGCTATCGCAAAGGGAAAAGTGGTAGACAGGGACAACCATAACCATCTCTTCTTCTACCTGGAATAACCATCACCTACCCCTGTTTCAGCATAGGCACTAATTATAATAATGAAGCTGCAGCAACAGCTGCAGCACATCTCCATCACCACTCAGTGGCAGGATGTGTCTGCTTTCCTCACCCTCATCCCCCTCACGCAGCAGGCTCAGCATCACTATCAATATCACTGTGCTTCTGAGTCAGCAGACTGCTTGAACTAGTGCAAAGCAAACCTGAAATTGCAACTCAAGAAGCTTTTAAATAAACTCTACTCATGCTGTTTCTATAACAGAACTGACAACTATTTCACTCAACTAACTTGGACGGTGAAACCACATGTAAAATTTTAAGCGATCATACTTGTCAAATATCCAAGCTGATGCACTTCTAGCAAGTTCTGCTCATTCACTTTCTATGCATCTAGATGGAATACAAAGCATCAAACTAATGTGTTGATAAATCAGGATAGCGGAATGACAGAATCTACTCTTAATTAGTGAACCTTGCTAGTTCCACTGAAGCAGAATCCCCTTTTAAGAAACTAATAGCTGTTTTAGCCCACAACAACTACTATTGCCATTCATACACAAACATCCTTAATAAAGCTGTCCACTCTTGAAGATGAAGTTGTTCTTCTAGAAGAACAGATACTACTCAATAACTTTACCCACGGTTATTAATCACGTAACATTAAAATGCTTTTCAGATACTCTATATATCCCTCCCCAAAAAAACAAAATGAAAGCAGCTTTATCATTGACCACGGCAACAAGATTCAAAACCTTTTCTTCAAAGTTTTGAAGAAAAAGAAAAATCAAATTCTTTTCTTATGCAGTAAAGACCATTACACACACCCATGCCTGACATTTTAGGGACTGTTCATCACTTTAGGAACTGCAGCGTAGACCTCCATTTCTTTCGGAACACATTGGGAAAACTCTGGCTGGCACAGAATGCCTGTGGCAAGATTAATTACCAACACAGAGAAAAGCTGCTGCCATGCTGCTTCTTCAGTCTCCATACTGATTTCTCAAAGTTTCAGGCTCATTTAAAAATGTTTATTCTCACATGGAACATTCTCCAGAGTATGACCTTCCTTATTTATCTGAGGAAACATGGGTCCCCTTATACTTACCATTTACAGTTTATGTTCTCTATAGCTTAGTCTATTAACTATCCCAAAATAGAAATAGAAGTTGGCCGATATCAGAGTCTTTGTAAGTTCTACGTTATGGGCACTGCTGACTTAGACATCCAGCAGCCTGTTCTGTATCTGAGTTTAAGACAACATTATTTTGGGGATTTTCTGCAAGCTTTCAAGTGCATCCAAAAATATTCTTCTGCCCTGCCTGCATCATAATTGTTACAAAAACTTTTTGGCAAGAGATTTATTGTACTTTGATGTACAGGAAAGACTGAAGAAGTATAATCTGAAGTAGACAATATCACTTCACTTCATGCTTTGAGTGACAGGGCTCCAAAGAATGCTACCATCAAAAGGCAGAAGAGGCGACAGCAAATGCTAATAAGCTCATTATAACAATGACAGTACATAGACCAAAAAACTTCTAGCAATGTACATATTTGAAAATTATATACATACTGGTTCAATACTGGGTCTTTGGACTTTAACCCAATAACAGTTAGCTTGAAATCAAAGCAAGAAGAGAAACCTGTTAGTTGCATCTTCTCAACTGAAAACATTAATGGCAACATAAAACACACACCAGTATTTCTTAACTGCAGTGTAATACTGACCAACTTTCCAGTCAACACTTTCAAGGAGAAGAGGAAAAAAAAAAAAAAAATTTTTTTTCTCTGTTACTTCCACTCCTGTTCTCTTTGTCCTATGGTACATCCTTGCTTTAACTGCTCCTACCCTGCTTCCTCCTTTCTGCTATCTGTTCTTCTCTCAGTCTCTTCATAGTTCTTTTCCAAGACCCAGTAACATCATCTCCAGGACAGACTGTTTTTAAACAAGCTGAAGTGAACCAACATACAGCAGTATGGTTGGTTTTTCTTCCAGTAGTTAATTGGACTGTTTTTCTAAATACAAGCCTTTTTTATAACTATGATGATAAAAAAGTGCTGACCAAAAACAACAGTTGCCTCAAAGGAACAATTTTGCTAAGTTACCTAGGAACAGCCAGTGCTCAACCTCCCGGAAATTCACATAACTAGATTACAGCTCCCTCCACATATCTGCCAGTTATACGTAAAAAGTACCACAAATATTTGGGACAACCACTGTTTATTCAATTTGGGCAATTCAGGATTAAAAAAAGTCTCTAAGAAATTTATAATATGCATATAAAAGCACTACATAACTTTAATGTATAAATATAAAATTAATAGAGAGAAGCAGTTACTAAGTTTTTAAAGCTTACAAGAGTATAACAAAGACAAAAGGTCAGATGCAGCACAAAACAGAAAAGGCAAAACTGCCTGCACTAGCTAGGAACCAGAGAGTCACCTAACCAGAGTAAAAAATAAAGGTTCTAAGCAACACTGGAATTTCAGTAGCTTTTTCTTCAAGTTTCCAACAAATAAACTCTACACCGTCCTCAAACCTAAAGCTAGCTACTCCAATCATATATTCAGGGGGTCTTCTGGCCTGAAGACCCTTACTGAATTGAGTTGATCTTAAGGCATCAGCCAGCCAGGTTCTGAATCACTAGCTTTCAACCACACAATCCCAGGATTTTATTTATTACTAGAACTAACCAGCAAGCACAAGTAGAAGAACAAAATACATCCATTTGATGCCTAACTACATGCCAATTATGGCTTTCAACACTTGTGACTTAGAGCTCTTTTGAACTTTTAAAACATATAGACAATAATTAACATCAATCCAAGAATCTCTTCAATTTGAGAAACACCTTTAAACAGTTACTGAATCTTATTCAAGTATAAAGGAAAATAAATTGGCTTATAAGCCAAGGCTGTTTCCAAAAAGTTCCGTTAAATTCAAAAAAAGTCAGGTAAAATATGATAAGCACCCCTCAGGACACCAGCTTCTCTGCAGTTTCTGAATACCAAATATTGGACATGATCACAACTGTGAAAGTGAAAAGGACAGTTTTACTCTCCATTTCCATACCCTTAATCTCATCTCTAATCAATCTGTCTGAGAAACATGAAAACCTGCAGACTTTTTCAACATCTTGACTCACTGCGCTTCAGATAATAGTTCTGACTGCTGACAGGAAAAAGTCGTGTATCAGGAAGCCCCACATCCCCCAGTACTGTCCATCTTCCAAGGCCTCAGTGTGATAACTTGGCTGAGGTATCTCTAGAAACCATCGTGCTGTAAGAAAGCTGTGAGGGAATCTGTGGAGCAGAGCCACACAAGACCAAGGTAAAACTGGCTTCACAGGTAGAATGGGGATTGTTAGCTGCTCTGGTATTCAACAGGAAAAAAAAACCACCAACATGGTAAGGCATAAAACCCTAACAAATTAACAGGCAATGGGTAGAAGATCACAAATCAAGAACACCACAAATCTATTTTGGAAAGCAGCAGAGGCCAGCTCTTCCTCTCCTGGCTGACGCCTGCCAACAAAGGCTCTTTGGGTATCTTATCCCAGGCAGTGAGCACACTAATGCTCACCTTAGTAGATCATTAAATCCTAGATATCTTTTGCATGTGTTAGCCAATAAATAAGTGCATTATACTCTTAAGTTGTTCATCTCCTGCTCACAGATTCTCTTTTTTCAGATACGTTTAGCTGTGCACAAAATGACCCCAAAAGGGAGGGTAATAAGGCCAAATTTCCTAAAGAATTAAGGAAATTAAAGCATTCAAATTTTCAAAATACATTTAAATCCTAAGTGAACTAGCAACTGTTAAGAAATTACTTTTTTAATATCTACCAGCTTCCTACTATACTTCTTACATATCTGACTTGGAAAATTTGGTCCTAAGCTCACTGTTGTTCAGAAACCAACAATAAGGCCACTACAGGAAACTAAAAAGAAATACGTGACAGGATCTACCCATGAATAAGCTCACAAGAATTATATTACTGAATCCTGCAGACACTGAAAATTTGCCTTCTATCATGAATCCTGCAGACACTGAGAATTTGCCTTCTACAACTGGTTTCAGAGGGAGTAATCAAAACACGCAAGTTAAATACAGGGATGTTAGGAGGTCCAGGGTCTAGAGTCACTATGAATATGTATTACAATATTGCTTTCACGACTAAACAGTACACGTAGAGGAGGGTAGAATATAGTCTTTCATGTTTAGGAAGTCCTAAGTTCAACTAAAAATGCTCACCAAAGACTGAAATAATACCTATACCTCTCTTTCCTGAGGGAAAGAAAGGTGAGAGTAAGTAGAGCTGGCTGAGTTTGAGGAACTTAGCCCTATCTGAATGAGAACAATATTACAAGTAGTAGAAAACTTTTCCAGAACTTTCACATTTCACTTTTAAATTACGATCAACTATAACATGATGCTATCTAGTGACTCTACTCACAGTGTTCATCTGAAAGTTTTAGATGAGGGCTGAGAACAAGTTTGAGAAACAATAAGGTGATTTTTTTACTTCTTTAGTCTAAAACACTCCACTGTGCATTCATCTAGGACTGGACATCTACCAGTTTAAGGGGTTTCAGTCTTTTTTTCTGGATGTTTTTAATTGCTTAAACCTGCAAGAAGTTATAGATAGAATCATCTATTATTGCCAAACATCTAGAAAAGACCCTGCCTTGAAGCAAAATAGGATTAAGCATAACTAAATCTTTGCAGAACTTCCAACCCTTATGTTCTTCTAAGGATCTCACTCATTTTCATTCTTAGGATAGTCAGTGTTTTCTGAAGTCACGAATATGCAAGGCCAGTTCTCTACAGGTTCTTTTACACCTAACTAGTTTACCACAGGTTTATACATTATCATACTTTTGCAAAGTAACAGTTTATTCTGCACACTTTTTTTTTCCTGCACACTTACTCTTTCTTTATGCTTTTTTTAACCACAGTCACTGATGCATAGGATTTCTTCACTGATAAGCTGAAATAAATCAACTATCATAATACTGCTGCCATACAGCAAAAATCAACGTGCAGCAAGACTTTACATGCATTATGTACTCTCTGGTTTACACGACAGTGTTTGTGGTCATGAAGTGGCCTGTGTACTAGAATAGGGGTTGGGGAGATGTGCAAGGAAGGTTATTTCTAGAAGCAAGCGCCTAGTAAAAAAAGATACAGAAATATTACTAAAGTACCTTGCAGTGAAGTGATAACGAGAACTGTGGGATCACAACCCCAGCACTAAAACCAATCTCATTACTGCATCAACTTTTAAAATACATGCATTTAATTGCTGGTAACTCTGATCCTATTGCATTGTATACCAATACTGGTCTGTCTCTAAGTATTACCCAATATCATTAGCAACAATTCTTTCACTTTGTCAGGAGAAAGCAGCCCATTATCCAGAATGGTAGAAACAGTAGGTCCCTGAATGCGAGTTGCGTATTGTATGACAGACATGGAAAAATGAGACAATGTTCTCTGCCTCATCTGCAATCTACACTTCATTTTACTAGTCTATTCAGGCTGGATAATTTCTGGCTTTTACTGAGGCAAGATTTAATGTACTACCATTAGTCTGGAGCTTTTCTTGAGGATCCTGAAGCACTAGTGTGAGCTTACTGCAAATGGTTTAGAAGTACGGGTAATATTTAGTTCAGTACTAATTTCCTTAATATATTCAAAGGCATACCATTACAGCAGCTGAACAGTAGAGATTCTGTTTTTCAGAAAAAAAAGTTCTTGCTTGTTCTTTCTGTATTACATTCCTGTTCCACTTTTTAATTGTTTTGAGTTATTTTTCATTATATAAATTAATTTCTGAAGAAATGTTTACACTATCAGCCATTTTATAAACCCCGGCTTCAATAGCAGCTAAAAGAACAAAATATTATGTAGCATCCTTGGCAAGAAGGAAAAGGGCAGGCAAAGGAGGCAAAACTTCAGACAGTTCTATTCATTATACATGAAGCACTCAGTCTTGCTTAATGTGCTAAGTCTGAAGTCTTTGAGTTATACATATTCTTTTTCATTTTTTGATTTATTTTCTCCTTTGCATTTAAAAATATGAAAAGGCAAAAAACCATTGTAATGGCAAAGGAAGTGAAGTTAGAAAGCACTTCACTACCAAGCAAGCAGTAACGTCCATTGATGCACAAAAGAGTATCACAGGATATTGTGCAAAGGACAGAAACGCCTCAGAATCCTAAAATGATATTTTTTTTCTATTTTAGAAGAGGAGAAACACTTCACTGACTGCAAACCCAAATCACTTTTTTTTCTTTCCTTGCAGCAGCAATCCAGTTACAGTACTATCTTTTATGTGCTGACTACAGACATTTTACTTCATTTTTTCATTTTAGATGTTACTCTAACAGAAGAGATGGTTACCCAGCCTTGGACTCTGATGCTTATTTATTTTGAGTAATCTTTCTTCTGATATTTTCATAGCTCAGAGTGAAGAATGTGAGCTTAGCTGATAGATAAGTAGAAATACTTCTTATATTTGTATCAGTAGCAAAACAATAAATATGTTTTTGTGGGTATATGGTCTTTCCTGAACAGTTTATCAAGAAAAAGGGGCTTGAAAATGCAGTCTCATAATATTTGGACAAACTTTCTTAAATACAGTGTGCAGTTTTCATTGTGCAACATCTAGTGTTATTTCTAGCAAAGTGTTTCCCCAATATTTCTCAGTATTTTATCTAGCTGTTTTACTGCAGCTAAGTGAGCTAACAGTCTCATAATTATTTTCTCAGTTTAATGTCTAAATTAGAGCCTGTTGTTGCAGACTGTATCTTACTGTGACATTATGAATTTCAAATTTAATCTGTCATATTATTGCCCCATCTCACACAGTTGTAAAGTATGATGCAACTGCAGATAGCATCAGCTTTGACTAATGTCCTGGTTTCAGCTGGGATAGAGTTAATTTTTTCCTAGTAGTTGGTATAGTGCTATGTTTTGGATTTAGTATGAGAATAATGTTGATAACACGCTGATGTTTTTAGTTGTTGCTAAGTAGYCTACTAGTCAAGGACTTTTCAGCTTCCCATGCTCTGCCAGGTGCACAAGAAGCTGGGAGGGAGCATAGTCAGGACAGCTGACCCAACTGGCCAATGGGGTATTCCATACCATATGACGTTATGCTCAGTATATAAAGCTGGCGGAAGAAGAAGGAAGGGGGGGGATGTTCGGAGTGATGGCGTTTGTCTTCCCAAGTAACCGTTACGCGTGATGGAGCCCTGCTTTCCTGGAGATGGCTGAACACCTACCTGCCGATGGGAAGGAGTGAATGAATTCCTTGTTTTGCTTTGCTTGCGTGCACGGCTTTTGCTTTACCTATTAAACTGTCTTTATCTCAAACCCATGAGTTTTGTCACTTTCACCCTTCCGATTCTCTCCCCCATCCCACCAAGGGGGGAGTGAGCGAGCGGCTGTGTGGTGCTTAGTTGCTGGCTGGGGTTAAACCATGACAACTAACCAGGAAGATAGTCAGCAAACTGGACTATCAAAATATTCAGTTTTTCCTACTTCATTGAGTACCAACAGTAAAAGCATATAGCCCTGAAGATCTTGTTGGCTACCTCAGCTTCCAAGCAAAAACTGTTTGACCCTTTGTTCCCTTAATCTACTATCAATTCATATTCAAGAATCTTCTCTCTTGTCAAATACTGGGGAGCTGACACTTTCTAACTTTGGTAAATCCTCAGATTTTTCTTTGTAGTTCCCCACCTGTGAAACAGAAAGGGCTATCCTACAAAGGCACCTAGAGAACAGCAACACACTCGTGCTTGGTGCTTACACTTTGCCAGTTACCATCTTTGTCTGAAATAAGGTACTGGATACCTAGTAAGAATTCAATGTTAACACAGATTAATACCTTATTCCTTGACTGGATAAATCTGTTTCAGTCAGAGAAGGAAAGTGCAAGAAGCGAGACAACAGTAAGTACATCAGAGTCAGACCACTAAGGAATTCCTGCAGTCAAGCACAGTGTTTTAGAAGTTCCTCTAGATGTATCCAAGTTTGTTTTCCCCAGAAGTTCCACATATAGCTTCATTTGCTTGAATTTTAATGCAGAATCTACAAATCACTTAAATGCTGTTCAAATTTATTGGTTATAAATTTGAAAATGGAAGTTTGCCTGTTTTATACTGCTCTCTGCACTTTTTCCAAGTGCCTGTATCTCTGACTGAACAAGCATTTATAGCACTGTTCGAATCATATACTATGCATAATGCTGTTCTATCAAAAATAAAACATAGTAAAACAAACAGCAAGCTAAAACCAGATGAAACCATCTAATCATTTTTCTAAATTGTAGCACTACCCGAATTTGAGGGGGGGGAAAAAAACCCAAAACAATCTGCTACAAAATGCTTCAGTTGACCAGTAAATTGGATATATTTTTCATGCATTAGGGAAAGAGATCCGAGTGTTCTGGAGTTACCATAACATTATAGTTGGATAAGTTACTATGGTGATGATGATGAAACAACTAACATCCCAGACCCCCATAGTTATGCAAAGCTGATTTAATATAAGGGAAAGCTTGTATACCATCTTGGACATTCTTCACCTGAAAAAAAAGGGAAAGTACTACAGGGGTTGGTCCTTAAATCTGAAAGCTATCAATTCTAGTCCCTCTGATTTCAATAACATTGGACAAGAAACCTAGAAGGAAGCTTTTTTCACTACTCCACTGGTCATTGAGGGTTGGGTTTAATACTGAACATTGGTAAGACTTCCTGTGAAATTTTGAGCTTATCTTCATTTCCAAAATTTTCTCCTAGAAATTTGAGATTTTTGGCTCAAAATAAACAATGAAATTCCTGAGTAGGTTACCTAAAATGTTAAGTACATCCTTCACATTTACTCTCCTTGTGGATGATCTCATGTTACATGAAAGAACTATTTACAACCTTGTGCATATATAGCACCTGATAAGATCCCATGAGATTTGATAAGATGTGGAAAAAAAATCTAAATGTATATTTAAGATATTTACAGATTAACATATTCATTATTCATACTACTAGTATTATACATACTAGTTCTCATATTAATTTTCATAAGAAGAAAACTTAAACCAGTGTAAAAATAATTGATTTTTTTAAATAACAGGTATAGACCAACATTAAATTTCCTTAAATCTATATCTCCCCATAAAATACTGCCTGAAATAAAGATTACAAGTCTTTTGGTTAATGAGTTTAATAAATTGTATCCCTAGAGGCCATGCGTATTATGGTGATAACAAAAGGTACACACTAGCTGTTCTCATCTGTTCACAGATACCTGCTCAGGGCATTTCTCATCCCTGCCCATGGCAAGGGGGTTGGACTAGATGATCTTTAAAGGTCCCTTCCAACCCAAACCATTCTATGATTCTATGATTTCTCCAGCCATATTAGCATTACATCTGTATTAATTTTAAAAAAAAAAAAAAAAAAAAAAAAAAAAAAAAAAAAAAATCATTTTGCACAAATTCAGTAGATTTTTTTTTTTTTTTTAATTTTTTTTTTTAAAGAATAGCGAGTTCGCATCTGAGGTTCACTTGCCCAGAGATTTTGGATTCAAACAAAAGGTTCACTTTAGATTAGACAAACACACTCATAAATTGGTTGCTTTAGAACTTGTTGGTACAAATCACCACATATAGACAAACTAATATTTATCAGAGTGAAGATAAACAAGTCTTTTCTGTAAATAAATCATATGCCATTGTCAATCCTTTTTGTACTTACACTGACTTGACGTGAAGAACTGACTGGACCACAAGAGATTCTGGACCAAATCCTGCATGTATCTGAAATGAGCAAGAGATTTGCCTAGTTCTCGTATAAGGCTATTAAACCAGGCCTCAAAATCAGCCAGCCTAGTTAAGCGTTGTTTCATTTGGACTAAATAGTGAGAAACTGATTGGAAAATGAAAAGACCACCAAATCACACAGGTTTTGTTTGCAGTAATCAGAAATATGCAGAATTTGAAAAAGAACTGCAAAAATCCTTCAAAAGGACATCATAACTCATCACAAACATGGTCTCCATGATCTCCAACTAAGCATAGCGTTAACAGCAAAAGATGAGTTAAGTGAAATAATATCTTAAGTATTTCCCATTTCAGAAAGTTGCTGACAGGGCAAAAGTTCATCTAAGAAATAAAATGATTAAGAATACAGGAATTGATTTCAGGAAAAGACAACACTTTGATTTACTACATAAGAGATGGTTGGTATCTAGGACATCTGGTATTTGTCTAATACAAATAGAGGCTAAACAAGACAACTGCATAGAACTTCAGCTATCCATTAACAAGACAATAAAACMTTAAACAGAGACTTTCTAGCAAGGAAGAATGTGAGACAGCAATATAATATTGTTACAGAATTTCTCAAACTGTTTCTTTAATTTATACATTTGAAAAGTTAGTCTGTCTGGGATTACATAACCATAGTAAATTAAATTAATTTATGATGCAAGATTAGTGTGTTACTTTAAGTTATACAAAAATTCAAAGTAATTTCTACTCCTCCTCCCCCCAAATAAATATTTTTCATCTTGTATGCATTGTTTAGTATCTTAAGCCTTCAAGCCACTGCTTATTGCAGCAAGCTCATAAATCATCTCTTCCACATCAGTCAGCTACCCTTAGAAAAGCATACAAAATAGGGCTTTTTACACAGTATCTCTCTGTGACCATAATTACTTTACCATATAAATATATTTCATCTGCAGACTAACATGAGTTGATTTTTATATAGTAGTACACTAGACCATTAGCAAATAAATGTTTCTGTCTGAACCTGATAGAGCTATTTCACAAGGAAAATTTATTCATGAGACAAGCAAAACAAAACTAGACCGTCCCAAAGCATGTGGTACCAATATGGGAAAGTCATGGCTTTTATTTTCTTGTTTCCTAAGAGTAAATAGATTAAAAAAGGGTCAGGATCAGCCTCAGGTTCAGCCTGTCACAGACAATTACAATACGCACTGCATAATCTCAAGAAAATGTTTCTTATTCTTCTTTATTTCACCTGTTGTTATTATTGATAAAAGATGACAACATTTGTTATGGTTAACTTTCCAGTCTGAAGCAATTACATTTTCTTTTATCTGCAATGTGTTCTAGGAAATAGTAATCACTTTCATTCACATCAGGCTTTCTGGAGGAGGGCTGATTCTTCTGATGACAGAGCACCACAAAACATAGCAGTTTGCGACTGAAAGTGCCGATGTAGAAATAATTACGTGTTGAGGAGAAAAAGTTCAGTAACCAATGTCCTTCCTAATACCCCCTCAGCTCTAGCTATATTAAAAAAGGACACTGAAGATTACATACCAAATTGCACTTGATGGGCATCATCCAAACATTATTATTTACAGTAGCCTGCAAATCGAGCTATCAAAAGGGGTGGCACTAAATTCCAGACACAAGTAGCATGCTATTTATGGAAATGTTTTTGTTCACCTAGAAAGCCACAAAAGCATTAGTCTCAATCAACTGCTCTTCAAAGAGCATAAAAACTATTAATGTGTGTGTATCATTAATTATCATATATACTGGACATTTTTCATTTAAAACTGTAATTAAAAAACTCTGCGAGGGATAATATACAGTAATCTAATCAGGGAGAAGCTTTCTATTTCTTTAGAAAGATCACCTAGTGCTAACTATCAGAATTATATTATTGATTTCAGCTACATTGTTCTAAATTGTTAAAAATTCCCACTGCATGCAGCTAGACAGGTGGTATGAAACCTACAATGAACACTTAAAAGTTTTAATACTGATGCTTATATATTAACCGTTCACCGTGGCACGTACATATACAAATAAAAAATGTGAGGAAAGCCACGCATGGAGACAGAGACCAAAAGAATACCCTGAAACCGGGAAGTACCACTAATAATGGAGAGAACAGCAAACTAGTGCGATAGACCACTGTTCATATAAATGTAAGCCATCAATACGAGCACGCTGAACTCTAATTCACAGTGAAAAGGAAACTTTGGAAAGACAAAAGCTTGCTAAAGGAATGCAGAAATCGACACACGTTATTTAAGGCAGGGCACAAACGTTAAGAAAAAGATTATTAAATCTATAGGATGCTTAGAGAAAGGTGTTTACCACTTTATGGCAGGAAAAAGAAAAAACCTCCGTATTATTCAAAATACTTACTAGACTCCCCAATTCCTAAATGCTGTTCATACAAATGTAAAATGAGAAGGGAAAAAATAGCAATGCTTAAAGCTCACTTTTGCTTTTCAATAAACAGGGAATTACCATCTTCATCAACTATTTAGAGCCTATAACAGAACCAGAGCAGTGTTACAACACTAGAGAGTAAAGGAAAATATACTTAATATCTTTATCACTGCATTTATATTCATGTTGTTTTCTTTTTAAATTTCAAAATACGCATTTTGACACGGTTATCAAATATTATTATCCACTTTGGCACATGACATAGCTTTTCATTTAGGCAGAGTTGTTTGAATTTAGTTTGTTTTTTAAACTTTCCTTGTCTAATTTTATCTGAGTTGAACTTTAATACAGAGGCAAAGGACATATCTTATCTAGCGTGACAAGCTGAACCACCTCCAGGGTGTCCCTCTACTGAGGAAGTCATATTCTATCTTATCCAACACAATTATGAAAAGTGACAACACTACCCACAAGATATCAGCGCACTTGAGCAGATTGTTCAGTCTTTCCATTGCAAAATCTGGTCAACTGACTTTCTCCCATGGCATTCATGAGCTAAGACTACGAAGCAGGTCCTTAAACAGCACTTTCACAGAGTGATAGTCTGCCTGCTGTGGTAACAGGTTACTTTACCTTTTATTATCTTTACATGCATCTTAATGACTCCATATAAAAGAAAACACACTCATACAAGAGTATAAGCATCCAACACAAACAGTGATACCAGCTACTATAGTTTTACAATAAGCCTCAGAATATTTATATGATTTCTTTCATCCTTGAAGATCAGTCATCAGATGTGAATGTCAGATTTCTTTTTCCTGAGTAGCAGCAGTAGTTTGCAAAAAAGTGAGTTTCTTGTCTTCATGACTTCTGAGAAAAGATGTTGAAATCATGGCCATTGTAAAGCCTTTTAGCATTATATCCAAAAGATTATTCCCCCCCCCCCCCCCGAAAGCTTTTAAGACCACTTCTGTGTTTTATTTTGTGATCTGTGTTTGTGGACACAGAACTATATGATGTCTGGCTCTATTCACATGAATAGGAATAAGCTCGTAGGCAATGGTAGGACATGCTCTCCTTTGACAGCAGAGCCTGCAGGAAGGCACTGGCCACGTTGCTGGCCAGCAGACTGCAAAGCCTGCCAACCTGCTTACCTGGCTTGCTGGGAGAGGTTGCACTACTGTATCACCAGTTTTGGAGATGCTGGGAACACTACCGGGGAACCATGAACCACAAGCTTCATCCACTGTCAAGACCATGACTTGACAGATCTGTGGCTTTGCTTGATCCATTCGCTAGATAATTTAAGAAGTGAAAATAAAAGAAAACAGAGCCAACTTACCAGCACTGTAGGAAACTACTGCTGCTCGATGACAGTTATGATCACTATTGAATTTGCTATTGAGTGATCGCTATAGAATCATTTTTATAATTCTTTGACTATTCCTTTGAATAACCCTCATGCTAGACAAGAGTTAAGTCTTCTCTATAGAGCACTTCTGTAATATACATTGTTTCAGCTATTTAAGTATCATATGCTGTCATGGAGTGATACCAACCCAGAAGCAACTCGTGAGACCTTGACAACATCTGCCCAGCTCTGACTCATGCCTCCACGATGCCACCCAAAGCACAGCCACTGAGGATGATATTTCCTTCAGAAATCACACTCCTGACCCAAAATAATGTTAACAGAGATACCCAGTGTTTTAGATAGAAACAGGAGTACAGACTGATTCTCCTAATATAATGTGCCTATCGTATATATTTTCCCTGCATCCTCCAGAGCCAGCTGACCAGGCTACTTCAGTATGTGCCTAACTTTGGGTTCCACAAGCTACTCAGGTACTTAAAAAGTAACGTTTAAGAGCTTCACTGAATAATTCTTTGCTACAAAGCAAAGAAGCTGAACACTCACATGAGCATCTACGCTGTTTTAGAAATCTTGAAAAAAAAAACAACACCAAAACACAAACAAACAAAAAACCCCAAAAAACCCACACCCAAACATTCAAGTCCAGGAAGTTAGTATCAAGAAGGCACAGCGATCAGAACAGTGCTATGTATGTTTTGTTAACTGCTTTCTGTCTTTCCCCACACACTCCATGACAGCTATATAATCTCTTCTTCTTAACCTTTTAGTCTATAAACACTGTAAGAAAAGGACTTAATTGCACAGTATCAGTCATTAACTTTGGATCTTCTAAAGACTTTTGAACACTGACGTAATACAACTGTTAAAACAGATTCATTATGAACAATGATGTTTTCACTCTTGGTAGACATGTCTACACCATACTTCAATGAAAGTTCATCAAAACTCTATAAAAACTTTCACAGCTTTCAAAATCCGCTGAAAGCCCTGTGATGTGTCCTGGTTTTGTTAAAGTTTCATTTTATTAACCTCTCAAAAAAGGTGGGGCATCTTCCTGCACAAAATCTATCCTTATTTTGCTGCATACACTGTAACTGTACATATATTAAATGCGATATTTCATTTTTTACAGTACTCCTCTTAACATAGCCTCAGTGACACAATAGCCAGCATTTCACATACTTTTTGGCTTACACTCATCCTCAATGTATTCTGTCATTCTCAGCTCCATATTTCTTCACCATAACTAGAATAGTCAGATGCTGCTAAAGAATTTAACACACATGCATTCTCCCATGTGACTCCTGTAAAAGTTTCCTCCTTTTCAGGAAGGGGCTTCCTATAGATGTATAAAGAGTGGTATAGAACAAACTTATGTGTAATATTGTAGTGGCATTAATATATAAATTATTAGAAAAATTAGTACAAACTGGAATTGAAACATGACTTCTATTTGAAGATCAACTACTTTTCAGCAGGAAAACCCAGAAGTATTTATAGATTTTTATAGTCCTTGTTACATCTTTTTCCTTGACAGAATATTGTTCTATGTAGGCTTTAACTTCTGGAAACAAAACCAACATAACCTCTTTTCCTAGACTGGAGACTGTCTTGTTAAACAGCATAACTATATTAACAGTATGCCTGCTGATACATGATTCAGACCATTCATTTCAAAGTCACCACCCTTGCTTTCATTTAGTATACTGACAGTTTTGCTGCTAACAAAAGACAAGTATGCAAGCTTAAAATTAGACCATCAGTTCCCCTATACTAACAAAGCAAAATAACAGCTTTCACTCATAGACCGCCTATCTAAGCAGTCACTTCAATGTCTCACAGCATACACATTAAATCAGTGACTTTTTCCCTTTTTGCAAAGCAGGGAGGGACAATGATGCAAGTAAAATGAGCTTTATTTTAAAGATGACCTCACAGCGTTATTTCTCCTAACAGACCACTATTTGCGTTATTGATTTTTCAAAACTTACCAGCTGGTGGTCACCTTGAATAAATGTCAGACTTTTAAAAATGTCATTTACAAAGGGGGCTGACTTTCAATTATGTGTGCAGATGAACAAAAGGTTCATGGAATCATCTGAAGTAAATCATGATCCTACCTTAACTCTGACTGGTGTGATTATATCAATCCAGTGCTTTTTAATATCAGGATAATACATGGGAGTTCACATTTGTCTTACGTATCTAATATAAAGATTCCTCATCAGTGAAGAAACTTACAGCTCAGCCAACAGAGAGAACTGGAACTTAGCAAAGAACAGCAAGACTCAAATTTCTGCTCCAGTCCTAACGTGAGCCACCACCAAGCAGCCCTTCAGTATCCAATATGATTCGCTCCCCATCCTTCCCACCTGACCCAGCTGCACTCTCATCATACCTTCAGCCAAATAAATTTCTGCCTTCCCACTGTTCTCAGAAACTTCTGCCCGAGAGCACTGATGCTACATGGGACTGAACAACACTGATGGAAGATGGTCAGATTAGTATTTCTGCAGTGTCTCTAAAACCTGAGAAACCATAAGAAAATTATATTTGTCTTGCTTCATTACTTGATCAGCATTAGTAAGTCCAGTCTCTCACAAGTTTGCATAACTGCTTAGAAGATTCAGCTGTTTGCAGCCTAATTTTCTGGGAGAGGGAAAAAGCTATAAATAGCTGTGCTTTTCCATAAAATAGAGAACAAACCATTATTTATCCTAAAGCACTGAGCACTGACAATTTTCTCAGCTACTTTTGGCTTAGCACATCACAATTTTGCAAGACTCAAGCTAGGAGGATTTGGCACTAGACTATATCATTTCAGAGGACAGTAAAAGTGTGAAGGGGCCTGAAATTATCCTGCAAGACAGGTCAAGGTCTTCCAGTCACACATTGTGGGAGCAGACAGCATCCTACACAGGGATGATTCACCAAGAGAATGCCAGTCCTCAGTAAGCCATGAGCTGGAGACAGCACAACCACCTCCACCATGCATAACTTAGAATACTCTTAGGACTGCTCTAAACAATAACGTAACACCAATATTTTGGGTGAAACAACTTACAACTTAGAGCCTAAATCAGTGTTACAGTCTAAAATACCCAGTTTAACTGCGCTTTTTGGCAACTGGACTATTGACAGAATATTCCTATCAAACACCTTTTAATGTTTATATGTTGTATCTAAATATTCGACCCATATGAACTCTTTCTAAAGCTAGTAATTTACAAAAACTAGGCTGGAAAACAGAAATTTACAGGCTACACTTTTGCCACAACGCTATAAAATCAGCTCCTGATCTAAGTCCATACTGGAGTGCCTTTTCTGGTGCAGGAAGAAATGCATTTCATGTGATTTACTGCTTGGCTGACTGACTTTGATATCTTTTGGAATTTCTAGTGTTACATTAAAAACAGCTTGACTATTTTGTCTAGAGTATTTTTTTAATGCTGTAACTGGTCCTCATTAAATTTTTGCAATATGCTTAGTTGCCATGGAGCCTGAAGTTCACGTCCAGCTTGTTTACTCTATTTATTTTACTACCATTTAAATAGTTCAACAACCAAAACCTCTGAAGTTTCCCAAATTTGAGCTTTGGATTCAGGATTTTGACTCACATCCATCTTTAGTAAACATTAACGTCCCCCTACAAATAAAAAGATTGTTGTCGTTCTTGATGTAAGCACTAGGGTTTTGAATGAGACAAAACAATTTAACAGCAATGTAGAAACCAAGGTTCTGCCAGAGTAAGAGTATGATTATAGCCATGTTTTGCATTTTTTTTATTCCAATTAAAATGCAAATATTATCAATACATAGTAGATTTCTTTGCATTAACTACAATGTCCAAAGTCTGTTGCAGTAAAAACCTCTGAGATTTCACTTTACGTGATCATGACGCAAGTTTCCCTTAATGACAGAAATAGAATAATGTGCACAAAAATTGGTGCTAATTTGGAATTATGAACCTTGAATGTCTAGAAGCTGTGCCCTTTCAAATAGACTGTTCCAAGAGGAAGCAGAAGAGAATAACGAGGCACATTTATGGCCTATAAATGGCACACAATGTGAAAGAAATGGGGAAGGTACAAGGAGACTATTCTTGTGACACACCAGCAAAAAGCATAGCCAGTCACACATGCTTCCTCAGCTTTCTCACCGATGTCCTCTGAGAAACTCTCTGTAATGATAACTAGTCACCAAAGATGCGCATACTGAAACCTCTGACACATCCTGACCCTAATTTGTTGTTAGTGCACCTACTTTTATTAAGTGACACCTTCCTTTCAGTCAACACCTCTCTCCAGTGTCTGCTCAGCTACCCTACTCTAATATTGAAGACTAATCACAGTTTAAAATTCCAACACAATTAAATGAATGCTTAGCATCACTTTAAAATACACGAGCTGCACACACGCTGGACAACAGAAGCACAAGATGCAGTATACACAGACCCCTTGATTTTTCTCACCTCAAACCCATCTCTTCCCCAGGCATTTACAGGGGTAATAGTCTGTTTCAAAAATACATTTCCTCCAGAACTCCACATGTATTCAAGTGTTTGTACAAACATTGCTACTTGTTAGATCCTAATAAAACTGCATACTGCTGAAAATGATTGCAACAGAAGTCAACTGCAGAAGGTCTGATGTTGCATTTCATCCCCAAGAATCTATTGCTGAGCTAATTTCTCCCCCAACAATGCAAGACAGACTGTAAAATTAAACTTCACAGTTGCTTTAAATTAAGCTTTTGGCTGAAATCTCCATCCCCTGTTCGAGCATGGTTTGCAAGTCTCAGATGGCTGCCTTAAAAGCCTTTGCTTTCTCATCTTTCCCAGCACATTAGTGCAGGAAAAGGCACTGTTTAAGCCAGCCTTCTTTATTCCTTACAATGGGTAAAACAGGTCAGCGAAAGTCTGATCTGTTCCTTTGGTCTCTTTGTATTATCAGGCCTGATCTGGTAGGGAGGTGCTCCTACATAGCTTCATTACCTTCAGGGGACATCACCACTCTCCTGAGGGCGGCCTTCACTGTTCTCCCATTGTAGGATTCTGGCCTCCTGGCATTAAAAGAGATTATTGAAAGTGCAATACAAACCTAAAACTTTTAAAATGTCTTAGGTTCCACTTTAACTTTCTCCTAGTAAAATTTATCCTAGCAAAAAGAATAAATTCATCAAATATCTCCCTGAACCCATAATTCATTCAGTCATTCAAACTACAATGAAGAGTAGACCTTCTAGAGACTACTAATTATTCTATTTAATGACACTATGTCTGTTAGCTCCTAATACCGGTAATCCTGATCACAAATAGACCCTATTGTGCATGTTATTCTTTCATTTTATAGAAAAGATTTAAAAAAAAAAAAAAAAAGTCATATGGTACTACCATCAGGAATTTAATGAATTTAAATTAGAATTTAGAAGGACACAAGTCCACCGTCACCATATGCGTATGCCAAAGTTGGAAACAGAGTAAAACAAGCCTCTAAAGAAGTCAGTTATTAGTATCCCATTAGTTTTGGAAGCTTTTTACATACAGAAGTTGTGATCTGCATATTCCACTATAGGGTACGGATATATCCCATGTGCAATTTTTGTAAGTTCATTTCACCTGGTAAAGTTGCAGGGAGGAAGACCAAAGGATGCTTTCTCATTACATAGTTTTAGGCTTCTTCCCCAATTTTCTAGGAAAATCCCAGTGAAAATAGAGTGAAAGCACAGGCAGTGCTTTGTACTGTTTTTTCACCTATCAGCACATTATCACTTTATTTGAACTATTATTTATCAATTGACTAGAGAGAAAAAAAGCATACTTCTGTATGCCCAGATAAATACTTCCCTAAAGGTCCCAGGATCCAGAAAAGAGGTTTCAGCTTTGAAAATGAGGGCATCAAAGCAGCTACCAATAGAGAATGAGAAACTGTGGACTATTTGGCAGCTGTTTATCCAAAGAACAGGAGACACAGAAAACCTACAAAACAGGCACAACATGGAGGAACAAGTAGGCTTGAATAAAGGAGGTAAAGTATCAGGAAAAGAAAATACTCTTGAAGAGATGATATTAAAAAAAAGAAAAACTGAGAACATAAGCGAAAAAATTTAGTATGAATGAGGAAACAGAAAAAGCATGAGGATACATGTATTCTCTTATATAGAATATTCCTGGAAAAATCTCTTTATAACATGAGGTTTTTAAAGCAAAAATCATCTGTTGTTTGAAGAACATACAACACTGCACTGCCTTGAACTTCTACTGAAGCCTGCAACACTATCCAATACAAAAAGTAAACAACTAAACAGTTGTAAAAAACCCCTGCTTTCAAAACAGGTGAAAAAAGCTATGAAGCATTACCACTGGACTTAGAACCACCATCTTGTTCTCAGATGATTAATCGAGTGTACTCTATCTCCCATTTATCTGAACATAGCAGTCCAGTAATTACAATGTACCCACATGTACCTGTGGCAGCACAAAAAAAAAAAAAAAAAAAAAAAATCTTTCCTTCCATACCCAGAGAAATCTTAGCTGATGTGTGCTGTACTAACAAAAAGTTGAATAATCCTGTTTCCGCCAGCAACTGTTAAAGTCAAAGTTATAATTTATGGATTTAAAACCAGCAAAGCAGCATATCCTTCAGTGTATTATTTCTTGTGAGCAAACTCAGCTCCACTGAAACATACCCTCCACTATCCCCATGAGTGAGAGAAAGTGCAACTCACTTGGTTTCAGAACAAATTCAAACTTAACTTCACAGGTTTCTTAACTTGATACAGGTTTCTAAAAAAGATGGTATGCCTTGCCCCTTAGGAGAGCACCTACCTTCTAACAGTTGGGTTTTTTGGTGTCCCCACCCCCCCCCCCCCCCCCCCCCCAACTTTGTTTTATGTAAATAAAGCCTTATTTCCCTTCACTTTGAGGGCGGCTCAGATAACCACCAAAAGTGACTGATTTACCATTACAGGGCTTTTTGTCTGGGTTTTTTTTTGTTTTGGTTTTGTTCATTTCTTTGTTGTTGTTGTTTGAGAGTTTCTGCAGCTGTGTCACATTCAAAACTCAGTTGTTTGTTCTGCCACAGTGAAAGACAATTAAAAAATAGAGGACTCTCAAATTTGGGCTCATTTAAATTTTGGATAGAATGTACTTTGACAAGACTGCAGTTCTTTTTTGGTACACTTTTCAAAGTTATTCTAGTAGCAGAGTTTACTCAGTAAGAAGTAATAACTTTACACAATTATTAGGGAAAACAAATATCAGATAAAACTTGCTTTTGAAAGTTGTCTCCATGTAATCAGGAAACAATTTCCAAATTCTTTCAATGTATACAGCCAAGTAATTTTGAATTTCAATACCACGTAGTTAGAAGAAACACTGTCAAACAAAAAAAAATACTGGGAGACATTCCTGGAAAGAAAAAAAAAATTTAGTTCTTATAAGTTTTAAAGAATATATATTTCAGAAAAGAGTGACATAGACATGCAAGTACAGAAAGGTGAACTCTCACCAAACACATTGTTTTACCAGTTCTAAAGCTTTTTTGGTCCAACACATTTCTAACAGTAAAGCTTATTAGTTGATTAGAGACATTTTCTGAAAGTAGCTCAGGTCCAAACAGCTTATATCCACCATCAAAATCAATACTACACCTAATTTAAGATAAGTAAGCAGAGGGCAAGTGTTTCTCGCTAATTTGTGCAGATATATTGGAAATTATTAGAGGCCACAGCTTCTTGATATATGAAAATATGCCAGAAGCAATTCACTTTCCTCAACGTCTTCCCCTCAAAGCACTCCCCCTACAAAAAAAAAAAAAAAAAAAAAGGAACAGTTTACACATCCCAGAATACTGATGATTATGATTCAAGTCTTTGTCCCCTTGTCTCTGAGCACCACAAACTGAACATCATTTGATACCAATATGTTTTTGTGAAAAAGTCTGCCTTGAATAATTCTACATTTTCTAAAAAGAAAAAAACAAAAACAAACCAAAAAAACCCAAACAAACAAACGAAAAACAAAAACCCAAAMCAAAACAAAACACACAACACAAAAAACCCCACGTCACTGGAAAATTCTGAATTTAATTTTACTGCATTGCTTGTAAATCATTATAAAAACAAAGCTATGAATCAAAGTATTCTTGGTACATGAGTCCACTGGATAGTGAATTCTCATCTGATTGTCAAGGTATATCCCACCCAGACAGCAGTTACTTAGAACTAGCAGGACTTTCACCTAGTGGATCTTCAATGACCAGCCAAAGCATCCATTCATTTCTTACTTACAAGTGTTTAAAAACATAATCTTCATGCTAGATTTTTCTGGATATATATGTATTCTGCACACAAATGTGTATGTATAATTAATGTTCAAACATCTTATTTAAATATGGATACATACTATATAGTATCTCTTCAATTAAGATTCGTTCAAATATTTAAACAGTAACAATATTTGAGAAACACATCCTCCATATTAAGTATTATATGAAAAGGCTGACAACTCTTAAAAGCATACTCAAAGGAAAAATGATAGCTTTAACAAACCAAAACAGTTGTTTTATTCTAACTTTTTTTAAAATTTGAACTTTCCAGGTGTCTCCACTTATAGGTGTTTATTTTAATAGACAAGTACTTAAGAAACTGTTTTGAAAGAGCAGCAGTAGCCAAAACAGAATTGTTAGCCCTTCCACGAGGTTGACTGGGCTAGATATCGAAGACCCTCAGAACTCAAAACCGCCTGAAATCAGGAAATAATAGTGCACACAGCCACTTAATTTCAACTGGTAACCTAGTCAGGTAGCAGCTCTGCAAAAAACAACATTCTTGCTTCTTGTTCCCTGCACACCAATACACTTCAAGCTGCCATCATTCCAACCAGGACATGCGAACAACATTATAATCTGAAAAAAAAATCAGATTTTTTTTTTTTTTTTCCTTTTTTTTAATATATAGACAGAACCCATGGATCAGCTTGCTCTTGGCTATAGGTGTCTTCAGTGAAGACATTATAGCATTATATCAGAATCCAGGGCCTATGGTGCCCATTCCCTGGAGAACTTGTGTTTAACATCACACCTATCATTGCTACGAGGATATAATTTTCCATGCAATTGTGTTGCTGCAATTTTATTATTTTATTGCAGCTTGTGTTTAAGAAAGGATTTCAGACTTTTAAGAGATCACATAGTGGGCATGATTCACCTGTTCACTATCTGGAGACTGCATAATGTTTCCCCTATAAGAAGGTAGCTGTCTGGGAAAACTTCATGAGAAGCATTTCCAGGAAGTTGACCTGCTCTATGTCATCAGTTCGAGGCTTATAATGGAGAGAACCATTAGAAAGCTTCTTAAATTTTTTTCCTAGTTCTTTGTAAATATCTTAGTGTTAAGTTACAGACTCAAAAATACACAATTCAGGTTCCGGCACCAGTTCATGAACTGGAAAATAACCACAAACTACTGGGTGTTCATGTATGGCTGAATAAGTCATAGAAAAATAGTTACAATTTGGTTCATGAACTGTAAGCATCACAAGGGCTCTGAGACAACCTGAAACTTTCCAAGCAGATTAAAAAAACTAAAACTGTCTGCTCTCTCTCTTCCCCATACCCCACCCTTCACACAGACATGAAAAACACATCATGCACTTCTTGCCATTAATGTTAAAAAAGTACCATAGACTATTTAATCAGATTTAGATCCCAACTCACTGCAGTCAAGTGGAATTTTTCCTGCTGCCTTCTGTAGGTGTAAGATTAACAGACAATGCCACATGCTGATTTCTGGAGTTTCAGCATGACAGGAACTTCCACTGAAGCCAGTGATACATACAGAAAGAACAAACTCTGAAAGCCTAAACCCATCCAGGAAATTACTTCTTGGGTAATTATCTTTACTTTTATGCAGAAGGGGGCTGTCAGCATCTGATCACTGTAGTCAGTTCAATCTCATTTACAGGTGCTAATCAGAGCAGATCCAACCTCACCTTTTACAGCATATTAAATCTTTGAAGGCTTCTTTATAAAGTGCTTCCTTGCAAAGGACTTAGTACATTCAATTCCAGTTCATTCAGTAGAAACTGAATGGGCTCAGCAACCTTCAGGAGTCAGTAATTTCTCAGATTTTTAAAGCCAGAATAGACCCTTGTGACCACTTAAGTCTTGCCTTCTGCATGCAATGTTACTCAAGTCCTGAGAGAGATACCTAGAATGCCAAGCAATTATTGGGAGAATGACAAGCAGCTGCCCAAGGCAGGCAACTGGGTGTGGAAAATAACAGGTAGGATTGGGGTGGGTTTTTGTTTTGTTTTTCTCCAAAGTTTGCTGCCTAGAAAATATTTTGAGTAAYGGGTTGCGTGTGTGTGTGTGTGTGGTGTTTGTTGGTGTTTGGGGTTCTTTGGTTGGTTGGTTGTCAGTTTGTTTTTTAAATGCTAATTCCTCATGACAGAAGTACAAATAACATACAATAACATTTAACTTATTTCTCGACAAAGACTGCTTAACTGAAGGCTTATGATGAAGATCTGGAATTTACATTGCATTCCATGGAGGTTACTAATGAAGTAAGGGTTGGGGTTTTTTTGTAGCTATGATGCAAAAAAAAATTAAGAGTAGTCACAGGGGAGAATGGTAGGCAAATATCAACAAGCTGGTTTAACTACACTTCAACTGTTGCTGGAATACTCCTAAAATTTTTGAGTGCGCTAATCAATATTAAGTACCTTGTCTCAAGGAAAAACTACTCTCAATTCAAAACCCACAAATCAATTCACTGTCAAAGCAGTCTGATTTATTAGCAACACTTAATCAGTAGTGCATGAAGTATATGTTCAGGATCAATATCAGCAATACAACACATAAACCACAATATTAGACAATTACAAAGTATTAATATACATCTACTAATTTCCTAAGCACCCTTCAATAACTAATCCCCAAAAGCTGTAATACTGACCCCCMTCACGAATGTTATATGCAGTTATAGGCACTCCCCCCACCTCTTATAGGAGTGCAGGTTCCCCTATTCACACACATCTCCTGTTGGAGCTGTGGTTGCTGCAGCTTGACATGTATCCCTGCTGCTCCCTGCAACCTGCTAATCCACATGCTGGTGAGAAAGCCACCACAGACACATATGCACACCCAGGTGTGGGTCCCTGCTGCTGCACCCTGCCCTGTCACTCCTCTAGCTGGATGCGGGCTGTTTGCAGTGTCCGACAGGGAGGATGCTCTTCCTGGCCTAGGCAGAGGTCATGTGCCAGTGGGACAACTTATGCCAGTGCCAATCCAGGCTTAGACAGCTGTTCTGCTATCCTCTTCTCAAACTGAGGTCCCTCATAATTGTTGCATATTTCCATGCATCTTCCATACTTCCAAAAGCAGATGCCTTTGTTTCAAAAGACTCTTTGTAATTGCCTGCTTTTTTTTTTTTTAATCAGACAGTTGTTATCTTTTTTAGCAGCATCACTGTTTGGGCAAATGCCCCCTTAGGCAGTTCTGCCTGTTCCTGGCACACACACACCACACCCCCCGCCCCTTTGACCACGAGGAAGGTCCATATAGGCGCGCGCGCACACACACACACACTCTTCATTACCTTTCCAAAGTACTACATAAGACCAATAACTATATAGGTTTTATCTTTGTTCAGATAAAATAATTTTTAACTTATCTAGTGAGCTTTACAAGCGTTATCTTGCTACAGAAGAAAACACTTTTTAAAAAAGCTTCAACCATTTTCCCTCTGCTCCCTTAAGAGCTGCAAATATGCAAGAGAAATGCCCATGGACTGATATGAAAATACTATCAAATTTGCTATCTCAAACAGATTTGAAGCTAAAAAAGGGCAGATTAAAGACAATCAGTATGAATCTCTTAGCAAGTTTTTACACACACATGAAGGGAAGCAATCGCCCACTGATTTTGCATTCCAGTGAATACGTCAAGGTAAGAAAGAGTCATATGGAATAGTCCAAGATTATTATTATTACTGGAACATCACTACAAGTATAAAACATTCAGGTAATATAATAAGACAATATATCATTCACCAGTGGCATTTTCAGATTGAAACAGCTATATTTGAAAATAGAAGAGTTGTTGTAAGGTATCAGGCTAAGCTAGATTCTGTGAATGTAGAGGGAGCGTGGAAGAAAAAGAAACTAAATAATATATACTGTAATAACATGAGCTCTGTACTTATTGAAATGGCAATGAATCAAGCTAATCAGATTTTTCCAATGACCTTTCCAAATGGATCTGTAAAAATTCTGAGGCACAAAAATTGGTATAGTACATCACATCATCTTAAAATATGATATATGGCAATACCATAAGCTGGTAAGCACCAATAATAACTGAAATAAGTTTTGGGATCTTCTATCCTGTTCATATTCTCTATAGAACAGCTGTTATCTGATATGAACACACTCGGGTCAATAACAGTACAAAGAACTTATGAATTTTCTCAACATACACAAATTCAGCAGAATTCCTTCATCATCATCTTCCTAATCTATTGAAATACTCTTTGTGACAATGAGATAAAATGAAAGGTATGTCATTTTCAGGTAGTGGAGCATATTTTTAATGCTTAAACTTACAAAAGCTGTGTAATTACCAACAACAGTGAGACATGATCTTTCAGCAAGACACATTTTCATTCTTTGTACAGAAGAAAATTTGCAGAGGCACCACAACTGAATTTTATGCAATCTCTGACAATAAAATGTGTTTGGGTTATTGCTATATGAATAAACCATTTCCCAGAGAAAGCAATGTATTTTCTAAAACATATTGCACAAACTCACCAGCTAACACCCCAGAGGAAAACTATCATTAAAAAAGCAATTTGATAAGCTTGATTCCAAGAATTCTACCAGAAGTGCATCATCTAAACTGAATTACTAAATCAGTTCTATGATGCAAAGATTGAAATTAAAAAAAAAAAAAAAAAAAAAAAAAAAAAAAAAAAAAAAAAAAAAAAAAAAAAATCAATACCAAAACAGACAACATAAGAGAGATAGTGAAAGAAATACAGTACTCTATGTACTAAGTATTAGTGTTAGCAGATATATATTTATAATTTATGTATTTTATATTGTATACATTACAATATACATATTTCTTATTAATCTGAAAAAGCAGTTAAGTGTTTCATTGCCATCATTGCTTTCAAATCAACATGCATAAGTAGAGAAAAGAGAACTGCATGTGGCATACCTCTTTAATAGTGTAAAATAGTAACAGTAGGCACTGACAGCCTACCCATTTTTGAAACAGAGAAACTGTCTTTCCTTTCATGTATGGACAGTTACTGATATAAATAGTTTCACTGCACCAGCTATTTCAGATGACGGGGGACCTATTTTTCCCAAATCAGTCAGGTGGCTGGGAGGACCTTTCTTTGTAGTCACTTATGTTACACTTTACAGTAAATCACAACAGTTTCATTTCAAGACCCACGGAATTTTTCAGATATTCTATAGAGGTCTAGCTCCTATTCAGATGAGATTAGCTTTCTTACAACACAAAAAGCACCTAGAGGTTAGATTATAAATCCTTCCTACTTTCTAATCATGGGTACATATAATCTTATTAATATAAATTAAGAGACAGATATTGGGGATGGTAGAAAGCCATGAATTAAGGTCACAATTAGAGACAAGCATTTCCAGCAATTAACTTTTTAATAAGAACATAATAAATATAGTCTTCTAAGGTTTCACAGGAGGAGCTTTTATTTAGTCAATATTTTAGTTCCATAATTTAACTACAGAATTAAAACTCATATTATTTTTTTAAGAAAGCCTGATGTGAAGACTGTAGAAATATATGTGGAGGTGTTCTGAGTGCCTTTGAGGAGTTCTATGCCTAAGAGTCCCTACGAAAAAAAATCACAGTTTTTTTTTTAAAAAAAAAAAAAAAAAAAAAAATTGTTTCTTTCAGATTCTTATGGCATCACAAAACAAATAACAAATTTGAGTCAAACCAAATGTCCATCCAAGTCTAGTAACCCATCTCCAGTAGTGGCCAAAAGAACAGTTTAAGCAGTTCATGCGCTATTGTATACTCAGATTTTCTGCAAACACAATGCCTGAAATTTACATTTTCAAACTAACTTTTATAGTACTACAAGGTTAAAAACATATTGCTAAGTTAATGCTACCATTTCTATTTCCATTTGACAGGTAATACCACAGTCTGAATAGTGCAAAGGTACAAGTATCTTTTCATATTTCTCATCTTCAAAGCTATGCAACTAGGTACCTGAGCACCATATCTGAAATCTTTATTTGCTAACAATATCTTAGAGGAGAATTTCAGATTAATTCTGTAAGTATCATTCTTTCACTTCCTTAATATAATCACTTGAAAATTAATTCTAGGAATAGAACTGGATTAGAAATGAAGCCTCTACTGGCTATTATTTCTCTTAACTAGTATTTGCAATCAACTCCCTCTTATTTTTCTCCTGACCAGCCTATGTTGTGTATAAAGGCACTTCCTTTACCCTTCCTTTTGATTAACTTGTCATACAGTTTATTTTTCAGAAAAGCAAGCTGAGTATCAAGGCATGAAACAAATATATAACATACACATACATAGATAACTTATGGAGATTACAAGTGTACTCAGAATGGGAGTACACAAAAGTACTTTCCACAGGAGTTTGAATTTCTTACAGATTTTCATGCAGAAAAGAAGAATTAGCCATCTGAGAGCTACAGATCCTTTTAATCATTTTATTTCTGCTCTATATCCCTATGCCCAAGAGGCATTTTGTACTCATTTACACAGGGAATGAAAGGAACATCAAAAGTACAGATGTTATCTCCTTCAATTGAGGACATTCTACCTGCATTTTGCATTCCAAAGTCCAAGAAAAAAAAAAATCAATAACTTCAAATTTATCTGTACAACCTAATAGGTTCAGATTTCAGAAGTGTCCTATTCCTTTATATATTGTTGAAAGTCTCAGTTTCTCATAGAACAATGTTTAAAACAGACTAAAAAACTGCGTTGTGCCTTTCAGTTTTCTGCTGCAAAAAGGAATTAACCCAGAAGTCCAAACCCCTAATGAGAATTCAGAAAAAGACAGTTTCAAACAGAATTCAACATTTAAATTTGAAATCTACCACCACCAGCAATGGTGAACTCCATGGGGAGGGGGCGGGAAGAAAAGAAAAGAAAAAACTCCAAGCAAACCACAACACAGGTGTTACTGTTAAGTCTTAAGGTAAGTCAAGGCTTTTCCTTCAGAAATCAAAATCCAAGTTAATTCCTGCCCCCATAACTAGTGACCTGGATGGTTCCTCAACAAAAAAATTGCAGCATATGTTAACACTTCCCATCAGGACTGCCAGACTTGCAAAATGCAAATGAACAAAACACTAATAGGGAATCGGGGATTTTAAGCAATCTCACTTCAGTTTTATCTGTAATAGATGAAAATTCAAAATCTTGAACATCTACAGCTCTACCTTAGAGCACCATCCCTTCTTGACTTGCCATCCAACTTGAAGTCACCTAGAACACTCAGTTCAGCTACCACGAGGAAGCCGTTCTAACAACCAGTCATGACATCCTCCATGGTACATCATTGCTTTGTGTAAAGCTAAATTTCATTTGGAAATTAAGAGTAACCTTGCAGCTTCCTTTTATTTAAATGCAAGAGTTATCCCTGGATTTTCTTGATTTATTCATTGCTGTTCAGTCTTTTATACAGATATTAATTTCCTATAAATAAGAATTTTCTTAATATAAAGCTGTATGAATTTATGTTCCAATACTAACACTGAGCCCTATATGAAAGTATGATCTTCCTCAAGGTAAAACAAGAGATAGACTCATAAGCACAAAAAAACCTGTTCTCTGCTTCTTATCTTTGCAGACCAAACTCATGCTAATTTTAACTGGCTAGCAAGACCAGAGAGCTCAGGATTGACATAGCAGCTGTGTCCTGTTTTCATACTCAAGTGAAGCAATCACAGAAACTCAACAACACAAAAGTACAAAGCAAGCCAGATGCAAGTTTAAGGAGTAAACAGCAAGGAATGAGTTCAAAGCCTTGAATATGCTTGTTAGTCAGGGTTCATAACTTTGGCAAATAAGCTACTTATACATGTAATTCCAAGTAACAACTCTCTTGGCATGTGGAAATGTACGCCCAGACCTGCAGGTTTCACTTATTCAGAATAGGACATCATTGTGGGATTAACTCCATTAAGTTAAAAGTAATTACTTTCCAGTTATGTTTTTACTATTCTTCCAATAACCGATGAAAGTATCTGTAATTGTGTATGCAACACAATTACAATGCAATACTATTAATAACATTTTCTGATTTAACCCTGTGAGTAGTTTACTAGAGTTAACACAAAAAAAACCCCTATTGCTGTTCATCTTGGAAATCAGGCCAAAGATTGCTTTGATGTCAGTAGGTTTAATAAAAGTCCAGGTCTTACCCTGGTCACTTAAGATGAAGAGTATAGATGTTTCTTAAAAATACACATTAATAGAATCACTAACTATGATTCTTCTTCACAGGTTATTCAAAAAGTTCTTTGTTAAACATTATTATTAAATTCACTCCACAAAAAAACCTAAATAACTGGTCCTTGTTGCAAAGAATACTTTTCATATTCTATTCTGATCCTTCAAAAATAATGTCAATGGAATTTTTTTGTCTACTAAATATCAACTATTGATTGAATTATAGGTTTCCTTCCTTCAATCTAACTGTCCTGAAAAAGTACTTCAACAAGTCCACACATTACCAAAAAAACTAAAAATTCAGAAGCATACAGCAGTCCAATAGCGTTCAGTCAACCAATCTTCTAAACATCAATCTACAGTGACACAGCTCAGCAGCTAGTGATTTCCCAGACTTTTCTCACAGTGACCAATTATTGGATGACAGAAGTGAAAGAAAACTTAACATGAAGTCACAAAAGATGTAATGACCAGACTGATACCAGTTTATTTTGTCAGTTTCTAGCATTGGGTTCATTTTTGTCATGAATACAAATCTGATCTTTTTAGTATTACTGAACCCCAGTAGGAAGATCTGCATAATTGAAATGCTGAAGTAAACCATTAAATGTGATTAGGAATAAATTAGTGGAAAAAAAATGAAGAAATGTAGTATTGTTTTTAAAATTACACTACTTGTTTTCAATTCACAATTGTGAAATGACATGGATCAATACTTTAAGACAGCATGCACAGGATAGTTTTTCCTTGCAGTGAAAAATGCATGCTTCAAATGCATCCTATTGAAGCCAGCCCTCTGTGCTTCAGAGTCACATCATAGCTTACAACTCAGTTACGTTACACACTTCTGGTGTAATTTTGTGAAATTGCTAAGCCACAAAGCAATCCTACACCTTTTCTTAAGCTGGCTGTCATTAGTGACTAACCCTCTCAGCAAGGAAATTAAACATGAGCAAGTCTAACAAGCATGAGAGTTGGCACAAGGAGTGATGGAGGGAGAGAGGCAGACTGGGCTGTAGGAGCATCTTGTGAAACTTCATGCATTTATGTCCGAGCGAACAATCACTGGCATAAATCATACACTGTCAGCTCCTCCATAACAAACTTGTTTATCTGAATAAATGCTATTAATATTCATCTGAACCTAAAGTGAATATGTTAAGCTTGAAAAGCCAGTATGATAGATCTATTTTATTTACAGGTTTCAGTTCAGTTTTTAGTGTAATAGACGGGTAGAAGTGTTCATACTTAAGAAGTGTTATTTATGAGTATTAAGTGAGTTGTATTTGACACTGGTGTTATTTTGTCTGATGAACTCTAGAAGGATCCCAACTAAATGAAATAAATTGGCCTTTAACAGAAATTCATTTCAGTGTGGGGAAGTGCAAAGCAGTACGTCTACAGAGACAAAAGACCCATGAAACCAAGTAATCTTGAGAGAAAGCTGTTGAGGCAACAGTCATCAAAAACCCAACTGTCAATTATTTTAAAATCTTGAGAAACCTTGCTCCTCCTCCGTTTATCTTCTAAAGTGAGGCTAACATTATTATATTTACCATAATATTGCAGACTTGCTTTTCTTTGTCCCACCCAAGTTATATTTTAACTGACATTCAGCACCATTCAATAGAGCATTCAGTTTTTGTGAATGCTCTATTGTATGCATTCTGAGCTGTATGAAGTGTAAAGATGTCACCTGTACCACCTGACTTTGAGAATCCTGAAGCCTTGTACACTGGATGGTATTTGTACATCTGTGTTTGTAATTAAGTAACTAAAAAAAACTAAAAAAAGGTACTGCCTACCTTGATTAGTATATTATATATTTTAAGACAGATTCTTAAGTAGCAATAATAAATAAATATAATATCTTCATCATGACATAGACAGTGGGATCGAGTGCACCCTCAGCAAGTTTGCAGATGACACCAAGCCGAGTGGTGTGGTCGACACGCCTGAGGGACAGGATGCCATTCAGAGGGACCTGGACAAGCTCGAGAGGTGGGCCCATGTGAACCTCATGAGGTTCAACAAGGCCAAGTGCAAGGTCCTGCACCTGGATCGGGGCAACCCCTGGTAGCAATACAGGCTGGGGGATGAAGGGATCAAGAGCAGCCCTGCCGAGGACTTGGGGGTACTGCTGGATGAAAAGCTGGACATGAGCTGGCAATGTGCGCTTGCAGCCCAGAAGGCCAACCATACCCTGGGCTGCATCAAAAGAAGCRTGGCCRGCRGGTYGAGGGAGGTGATTCTGCCCCTCTACTCTGCTCTGGTGAGACCCCACCTGCAGTACTGCATCCAGCTCTGGAGCCCTYAGCATAAGAAAGAYRTGGACCTGTTGGAGCAGGTCCAGAGGAGGGCCACGAAAATGATCAGGGGGATGGAACGCCTCTCCTATGAAGAAAGGCTAGAAGAGTTGGGGTTGTTCAGCCTGGAGAAGAGAAGGCTTTGGGGAGACCTTACTGCAGCCTATCAGTACTTAAAGGGGGCTTATAAGAAAGATGGGGACAAACTTGTTAGCAGGGCCTGTTGCGACAGGACAAGGGGGAATGGCTTTAAACTAAAAGAGGGTAGATTCAGACTAGATACAAGGAAGAAATTTTTTATGCTGAGGGTGGTGAAACACTGGCACAGGTTGCCCAGAGCGGTGGTGGATGCCCCATCCCTGGAAACATTCAAGGTCAGGTTGGACGGGGCTCTGAGCAACCTGATCTAGTTGAAGATGTCCCTGCCCACAGCAGGGGGGTTGGACTAGATGACCTTTAAAGGTCCCTTCCAACCCCAACTATTCTATGATTCTATAATTAGAAAAACAGTAAGGATTTTTTTTATGCTGCATATATGAACACTTTTCAAAAATGAAACCAAAACACCATTTACTGTCCTTGCTGACTAGATTAGCCATGGCTATAGCATAGAAATAAAGAATTACAGGAATAATTTGTTCTTCCAACCATTTTGTCTTTTTCACCCAAGAGAAATGCATAGGGATCTAATCACACACAGAATCTCTATCTCACATTCACAGATTTTTGTCCCTTTTGCTTTCTCTTTTAAACATTAGTTTGTTGAAGTGACCATTTAAGTGTTATCTTAAGACAACGAAAAACATTCAAAGAAAGCCACAAACACTTTTTTTTACTAATTGAGCTTATCATCACCAGGCAGAGTATCCTTTTCTCCTCTCTAATTTTTGTCTAATTTTTCCTTCAATTGCACTAGTACTGATGAAAGAGCAAATTAAAAAAAAATGCGGGTCACAGAATTGGCCATGAAAACTCACTACTTGGAAAATTACACTGGGGGCGCTTGAGCCATTACTAATGATTGTGAGGCTGAGATGAGAGCTCTGTCCTCTTCACTGCATGTTCACAGTCCATCAAATCCCAGAAAACTTTTCCCCCTTACATTTTCCATAGCCTTTATTCCTTTCCAAAAGAGCTTGTTACTAGTAAAAGTTTTTCTACAGCTCTAGCATCAATTTTATGTTTTATTGATTATAAAACACAAGTGTTCCTAACATGATTTCTGCTTTCACCCTATAGGCAGTATTTAAAAAAAATGACAGAACTGATACGAGTCTGATATAACAGCTTTGTGGATATTTAAAGTCAAACAGTTTCTGTATCTTATGAAAATGTATCTGAATGTAAAGTTTAATGTAAAGTTTGTCATTTCTGTCATTAATAATAATGAAGCAATGTTACAGAAATATTTTGTGCCACATCAAAACCTGCTGCTAACAGGATATGTAGCAAGGAATAAAATCAGGGTCTCTTTGCCCATTTCCACACTAACATTTACGTCAAAATTCTCTCACCTTCAATGACTCAGTTCTGTACTGGACAACATTAATTTGTGGCTCCTAATATGTTTCTGTTCATTTCTGAATTGAAGAGATGTCCTAATTGTCTTTAAGAGTAGGGATTCCATATGTCTAGAAGTGGGGCTGGCACGTTGTCGTGAATGAGTGGTTTAGAGGCCGCTCAAAGAATTGCCGTCAAAGGTATTAGCAGAAAGTGATTTTAATAGAGATTTAAAGGTACAACTTAACAGAGTTCGATGGCAAGGTTCACTCTATTACTTACTACATGGATGAAACATATAAAGAAAAATCATGTTATGTCTAAAAGTTTATATCTTCGGGATTATATGTGTTTAGCAGCAGTCTAGGGTTCATTCACAGCTTTAGCAGCATTTAATCATTAACCAATTTAACATTTGCTAAGTAAGCACTAGTAGAGTCTACGACAATCACAACAATTACAGATTATGCTTACTATTAGTTCACACACASAGAAATATATATTATATAAACATACAAAAGGTACCTATTAAAAATTCCCCTCAAGTTCAGTGAAGAAATATTCACATAAAATGTCTTGGCATTTCTCAACAGGCAAGGGTTGAGCCTCGAGAAGTGAACAGTTTCAGCCCAGGTCCCGTCGGACGACAGACCTCCAAATATTGTCAGCTCAAGACATTGCAAGCTCTGAGAGGCATCCCACTCAGAGGGAGATACAGGGTGCAGCCCGCTGTGGTCCCAGAGAGCTCAAAGGGTCTCCCTTAGGACCACCATTTATAGGTTTGCAAGATGATTGGCTTTAGTCATCCATAAATTTCCATCCTGGCCGCAGTCCCAGGTGGTAATTACTAAAAATTCTCAAGGTTTCAGTGTTGTTCTACTTGACACCTGGGCCAGGCAGTAGGAGTACGTTCACAGCCTCAGCTATGCAGAGTTTCTGATACGGTCAAGGTGCGCTCAATACACCAAGGCCAGGGTTTCATGGGAATTTGAGATCAACAGGCAGCCTAGGAGGGGGAGGGAAATGCACCACCACACATGTTGAACAGTCTTGTGAAAAGGAAAGTATTGAAGAAGCCTTGCTAAGCTTAAAGGCATCCAGATGCGAGACACCCTATGAGACCATCGCATCTCCCTGTACAAAAGCCTACTGCATCCCAATGCATATTTCCATCCTCTCATCCACCATTCTTGTACAATTTTGTTTCCTCATCCTATTCAAAGGCCTAAATCCTACAATGTCTCCCAATTCTTCCCACACTCTAAGTTTCACCTCAAGTTTCCCCATGCTGTTCTATCTTTAAAACAGCCAAGTACTCCATGCAAATCAAGACTGATTAGTCTTCAGACAAGACCTCCGACATGGGTCAAGTCTGTGGGTGACATCATCTTCCTTCCACACATACCCCCTTATTTATCAGGTTTGAACTCTGAAATGTGATTAGCTTCAATCATAAATTCCAAGAGTTCAGATAAATCAGAAACGAGAAGCGGTGAAATTATGATTTTCAGAGAACTGTTAACTGAAACATGGACATTACACCACAGTAATTCCACAAACAACGTATTATGTGAATATGTGAGCTCAGCAAGGATATTGAACTGCTACTTTTTTCCCCTTCCCGAAATGGGGACATATTAAATACATTTAATTTTGTGTGTTAGTTAAGATATATATGGTTCAGGATACAAAATTATTTTCAAAAAAAAAAAAAAATCAATTACTAGTTATGAAACCTGCCTACTGAAGGAATAAAAAAGAGAAAAGGAAAAAAAAAAAGAACATTTCATGACAAATACTCCCCAAAACCTAAAGAAACAAAACCCAAGTCTCACTGAGACCATATGAATCTTCTATACTTTTTTCTAATAAGAGCTTCTGGAGACCACGCTACATATAAATACACAACTTGGCCATTTCTTGTTATATTTCTGTATAAGGCTGTTTCCAGGTAACACATATCTATTTTACCTCTCCAAATTTGTTGTTGTTGTTGTTATTGCTGCCTTTTTTTTTTTTTTTTTTAAAACAGGAATTAAAAGCTATGTTCAGAGATTTCCAAGTCATGAAGATATAAAGCTTAGAAATAAAGTGTCCTCAGACACACTGCTACAGGCATTAACCTATTGCTCACTTTTCATTCATTTTCCACAGCAAGAAATACAGCCTCCCACTCTATGTAATCAGTGATATTTAATTTAAGCATCAGTGGGAAATAGTAGAAAAGCTTAAAATAAACCTTTTATGCTTCCAAATATTCTAAGCTTATATCTTCAAGTTGCAGATTATTAAATAGAGAGCGCACTACCACAAATATATCTACCTTGATATGCTGACACACAAGTTTTAAATAAAAACACTTCATAGTGAGAAGATAATTTTGAGTCTAGCAGCACTATTCAGTTTTTTACTTTTCTTTGAAACTACAAGGAAACAACAAAAGAAAGCCCGCTCATTTCAGAGAACTGAGGCCACCATTTTAACTCACAGGATGCTGATGGGATTGTTGTCTTTATCAGTCTAAAGGTAGTACCGAAGCTCAAGATTTTCACTGGCATCCAAAAAGCTGAAAATTTAATGTCTGAAGCATTTAATTCCCTGGTTTCAGGTTCTGCCCAACTTTCAGTCTCCCTCTTTATTCAACTTATGTAAACAGAAATGATGCCTTAGAAATACTTTAATGGCTCTATTCTCTCTAGTAACATCTAATAATAGTTAACAAAAAAAGATGAGGCAGTTTACACTACATTTACAGACTCATTTAAATGAGTCTGCTTGCTAAAGCAAATACAAGAGGATGCAAAGCCACCAGTCACTTGCATAAGAATAGAAAAAGCATTCAGCAGAAAACAACTTGGTATCTTAAGCTCATGAAACAAGTCAAAACCTGTGGTGGGTTGACCCTGGCTGGACACCAGGTGCCCACCAAGCCACTCTATCACTTCCCCTCCTCAGCTGGACAGGGGAGAGAAAAATATAACAAAAGGCTCATGGGTCAAGATAAGGACAGGGAGATCACTCAGCGATTACCATCATGGGCAAAACAGACTCTACTTGGGGAAATTAGTTTAATTTATTACCAATCAAATCAGAGTAGGGTAATGAGAAATAAAAACTAGATCTTAAAAACACCTTCCCCCCAACCCCTCCCTTCTTCCTGGGCTCAACTTCACTCCCAATTTCTCTACCTCCTCCCTGCCAGCGGCACAGGGAGAAAAGGAACAGGGGTTGCAGTCTGCTCATCACATGTCGTCTGCCACTCATTCCTCCTCAGGGGGAAGACTCCTCACACTCTTCCCCTGCTCCAGCGTGGGGTCCCTCCTGCAGGAAACAGTCCCCTCCACGAACTTCTCCAGCATGAGTGCTTCCCACAGGCTGCAGTTCTTCACGAACTGCTCCAGCGTGGGTCCCTTCCACAGGGTGCAGTCCTTCAGGAACAGGCTGCTCCAGCATGGGTCCCCCATGGAGTCACAAGTCCTGCCAGAAAACCTGGTCCAGCATGGGCTCCTCTCTCCACGGGTCCACAGGTCCTGCCAGGAGCCTGCTCCAGCACAGGCTTCCCATGGGGTCACAGCCTCCTTCAGGCACATCCACCTGCTCCAGCATGCGGTCCTCCACGGGCTGCAGGTGGATATCTGCTCCACCATTAACCTCCACAGGCTGCAGGGGGACAGCCTGCCTCACCATAGGCTGCAGGGGGACCTCTGCTCCAGCACCTGGAGCACCTCCTCCCCCTCCTTCTTCACTGACCTTGGTGTTTGCAGAGTTGTTTCTCTCACATATTCTCACTCCTCTCTCTGGCTGCAATTGCTGCAGGTTTTTTTTCCCCTTCTTAACTATGTTATCACAGAGGCGCTACCACCATTGCTGACAGGCTCAGCCTTGGCCAGTGGCAGGTCCGCCTTGGAGCCAGCTGGCATTGGCTCTATCGGACATGGGGGAAGCTTCTAGCAGCTTCTCACAGAAGCCACCTCTGTAGCCCCCCTGCTACCAAAACCTTGCCACGCAAACCCAACACAAAACCACATAAAAACTGTAACACTTTGAATAAGTTGGGTAATGAGTGCTTAATTACTTTTGTATTTAATTTAAGCATGTTGATAGCTTTGTCAAATTTCAGGCCAGGTGTGGCTGAAATCTTGACATTATCATTATGCTGCTTAAATTAAACAAAGTTCAGCATTGATTAGTTTAGCTGGTTTTACTTAAGCAAGCTTTTGCTGCATGCAGTGGGGGCATAAAGTTTCTCTATTCATCATTCTGAATGTTTTTAAGCAGAATTTGGGAATCTTACATAATAGCAGTTTGTTTATATCATTATAATGGAAGTTATGCACCTATACATATGCCAAAAATCATTATTACAGAGGCATCACAGGATCTAACAAATTTTGAAGCCCAGAAAAATTCCATTTTCTTCCTGAAAGGGTGTCAAAATTGTCCATATTTTTCTTAACAGTTGCAAACTTCACTGAATTAGAGCTATACCTTGTCAAAAAAAGTAATCTCTGTTCTGATCATTGTGTCCTATTTGCTAAGGATGTGCTACATGCAGTGTACTTTCAAATTGGTATTGGGCTTTTCTGCTGTGAGGTTTTTCACCAAATACTTCCATTCCTACTTAAAGGAATCAAATAAGTTTAAATTAGGTCTGTAAGTTCACTTACAGCAGTAGAGCAAAATCTGTCCCGTAAGTTCCAGATGACAGGCATATTGTGAAGGATTGTTCTTAGTTTCTATCCTGATGAGCATTCCCAATGAGATGGGTAAGTCCCATATTAGGGCACATATTACAAATCTTGAACTTGGAAAACCAGTTCCTTGGAATGCTTCTTTTATGGCAAGCAAGTACAGACAGCAATAGGAGGACACTGTACGCCTTGGACTATAAAGGAAAGATGTCTATACTGGACCTTCTCTGAGCCCAAGACAGTATTGGCAGTAAAATTTGAATAAAGAAAATATTAAAGCTACTAAACAGCTCTAAATTATTAAATTCTGCCAATTAGAAGTATAATGAATATTGTATGAAACCACGTATGAAGCATTTATTGAAATTTTATCTGAAGGACTAATCAAGGTTAGTGGTAACAATATGGAAGTGCTCATTACTTTTTTTTCCTCTCCTGTGAAAGATAATAATTAGTGCTTCCTGAACAGCTCTAATTGGAACAGTGAAACTTTTTTCTTCTCTTTTTAAAAGGGATTCTGAAATTGTCCATATTTCACAAATAGCAAGTGATCAGAATAAAGACAATTTTCATTTACTTGACAAATGAGGCTTTTAACTCAACTCCCTCCTTTTTTGCGATAATGAATGACTTTCCTGCTCAGTTCATCTAGAATACATCACATTAGGATAGACATATTACAATGAAATGCAGGAAAATGAACTGAACTGAGAAATTCATGGTATTATCTCCTTCCTGTGTATGTTGCCGTAAGTAAATAATATTCAGGTAATAGTCATGAGTTACTATTACAATAAATCAGAAGGTTGAAGAAAGACTAGTCAGTTGTGGGTTTTTTTTTTTCTTATTTCTGTTTGCATAACATATACCACGTGAAGACATGTCAATCAGTTTACATTGATCGTATTCACATTGAAGCTGTGTTGTGAACAGACAGCACATCTGCAGCCTCCCTAGCTTGTCAAAAAGGTAGTATTCCCTCTCAGCTCCTAAACACAGAAGAAAATCTGCTAGTGACAAAAATTTTATGAATTCAAAGTTAAATCAAGTCACACATACTACCTGCCTCAGCTGTTGGAGCAAACAAGGAAAATGAGTTCATGCCCCACCTTCTTTCTCATCACAAGGAGTTTGTCTATCACTTAGTCCTGAGAGCTTCTTGCCAACCTTGCCCCCCATTCAGACAGTTTTGGTGGAGGTTTAAAGTATGTTTTCACTTCTTTTCTGTAGATTACTTCTAATCCAGCTTTATTAAACACTAAGTAATTCCCCATCATTGCACGGTGCCCGTTGAGCAAATTTTGTATTCTCTTTGCAGAAAATCAGAGAAATTAAAATTTTTTCTATCACCTTTCATTTCTTTAACAAATCCAGATTTTTTTAATGTAAGGGATGAATAAAGGTTGCTTTCATTTCAAACTGTTATTCACTTATTGGTAACTGAAGACCACGTCACAGCACTATGTATCATTATGTATACCCTATGGCTCTTCTACAGAAATGAGCTTTAGGAATATAATTATCAATAACACTTAGTGACAATATGTTCCATGTAGTTAACAAAAGAATATGAGAATATGATCAGTGATGTGGGAGAAGGATTAAGAAGGATTTAGAACATTATGCAGTCTAACCAAGGCCAGAAGTATCATATATGTGTGTATATATATACACACACACACTTGGGTGGAACACTGAAGGCACTTCAAGTACACTATTTTCCTGTTGGATAACTTAAAAAGTAGCTTCTAGTATATTAACTGGAAGCTAAGAAGACACTATAGAAGCTAAAGAAACCAAAGAACTGATCAAGGAATAGTACATCCCAGTCGAGCACTTTGCAAAAACAGCTGCCCTCCCATGCTAGGACAGATGTTTTAGAGCAACTAGGGAAATATGCTATATTTTTGAATGATTTATTAGTAGCAAAAGCAAAGGTATGGAAAGTATTTAAAACCACCTCTTCCAGTGCATTCTGTTCAAGGATTTGCAGACCACACACCCAGAATAGTCTGTGTGCTTGTAGGAGGACTAACTGCAATCCAACATCTTGGTCCACTGTGCAATACACCGAGGATAGTGTTCAGTCATGGGGAATAAAACTCTTTCAGAGCTCTGGGCTGAAGAATGGTGAAATGTATTGATACACAAACACAGAAGTGATGAAAACCTGCAGAGTCCAAGTCCTCCAAAAAAAGAGATCTCAAGAGAAAAACAGGCCATACATAAGTTTCACTAGGGAGTTCATACATTACCTTTGCCATATCTGCATTCTCAGTCTCCTAGCCCATTATCTAAAAATAGGCTTTGGCTTCAGGCTGTATTCATAAAACAGATCACTCCAATTGCCTGCTATAACATATTACCTAAAGGAAATAAATCAGAAGCCCAAGGAGAAAAAAGAAAAAAAAAAAACCAAACAAACAAACAAAAAAAAAAACCAAAAAAAAACAGAAAAATCAACTGCTTCCTGTCATCATGGACAACAAGCCACTTACACTCTATCCATAATTGACTGATTTGGTAACCTAAGTATCTCATCCTCTTTTAAACAAATCAATTGGCATGAAAAAATTCACTGTTTGGGAACTCTGTCTTTTAGAGGTAGAGACTTGCTCTTCCCAAACAGTAGTTCCAGAATATTCATGTTTCAAAGAAAAAATCAATAAAAACCAGAGGTTTGGTCTTCTAATGAATCATCTCACATAAGCACAAACTTTATACAAGGAACAAGGAAGTATCCTACAAGCTACCAAATTACATTGGACCAACAGCAGTTCATCTAAACATAAATCAAGGTCCTTTCTTCAGATTATCTGTTGTGATAGAAATACAGACAGATAGCTGAGCTGAACATCCACGAGTGTGGTCAAATAATCCCTAGATTATTTCGAATAGGCTAACAAGGACAGCAATTTAAAACACTCAAAAAATATGTTGTTGGAATACACATTTACATGAAGCTTGGCATATAAAATTTACATTTAATTAGCAAGGAGTGTGGCTCAGTGTACCTGTAGAAAAAAAAACCACTTAGCTCTGAGGATCTAATAACCACATTATATGCATTTCAGTTGTGTTTTCCCTGATTTTTGCACACTGAACTAGCTCTAGCACATAGAGTGTATTCCATCTCCAGCTGGAATGGATCAGGCACAAATATTCTGAGGTCTTAAATCAGACATCTTAAATGGTTAACTCCTAAAAATTTACAAATGTACCTATAAAGAATTACTTACCCAAACCCTCCTGCAAATTAATAAATCTTTCGAAGAATCCATTAATAAAATATTAAGCCTAATAAACACTTCTAATTAAAGGTTTTCTCATTTTTATTGCTTTGGAGAAAGGTATAACATTTGGGATTGGGAGAAGAATACACTTGTATTTTTCACTATATATTATTTCTAAATGTATCCCAGGCTGTTAGCATTATATAATGGTGGCCTACTTTTTCCAACAGTTTCTCTCCATCCTTCAGATGTTATATGATTGACAAAAGTTATTGGTTTTGTTTTGTTTGTTTGTTTTAATAGACATATCTACTGTCACGTGATGTTAAGAAATCTGTATTAGTATAGAAAATACTACTTCTACTAGGAGATGCATTTCTGAAATCCAACTGAAGAGCAATAAAGAAGTATTCCTGAGAGTAAATTCTAATTATTATAACCAAAAGGAAAAAATATTCACATTAATCAAAACAGTGATTACAGAAACATGACCATTCATAAAGGACATTCAAAATAGAACTTCATTTTAATGGTAAAAGGATGATGTTTTTGTATTTTCTAATGATCAGTTCTCATTATTGGGAAGTATTTTACAAAATGTTCAGTGGAAATATTCAATATTTACTACAAGAACACAAGCAACACTGAAACAACAGGGAAATTTTATTTAAGAGGAAGACAACTCTTTCTTGGGCATGATTTGTGTTTTCTAAAATACTTTGCAACCTGTTATGTGTAACATGAAGCTTACTCATTGAAGAAGGCTTTCCAATGAGGTAATTAACCTTAAGCAAAATACCTTGTTAATCCTAGCCTTGTCTTAAATGAAGGATTACACTTTTAAATAAAGCGTTGCTAATACAAAGTAAATGTTGAGTGAGTTTTGTTTCACTAAGACATAACAGTAGCAGGACGACTATCAAGTATTTACAAAGCACAGATTCAACTCCCTCACTAACTGAATGCAAATATCCACTTACATTCTCAAATTACTTTTTACAAAAAATACCAGTAAAAAAATTCACAGTACACCGTAAGTCTTTGAGATACTGTTCTCTAATTTCACTTGCCACAATGCAGCATAAAATACCTAACTACTAAAAAAGGACAGTAAAGCTTTTGGCTTATTATTAACAGTTACTGTAAACAGCAAGCAGTATTTTGCACGATAGAACGTGAATAGCCTGAAACAGCTCTTTTATATGCAAAACGATACAAAGTCACTGAAAATGCAAAAGGTTCTACCAATAAAATAACAAATGAAAAAAAGTCAAATAGAGAGGCAAACTTTTAAAAGCCATGTTTTAAACTAAGCTTGTCCTGTCATTTATGAAACATCAAATACAGTCTAAGGAGCTACGTCGGAGGCAACTTCACAGAAATTTCATTCAGGTTTCCAGAAATGTTCCTGTTGTGCTTCCCTCACCCTCTATCACCCCCCTAAAAGAGTACAAAGGAGTATTTCAGAAAGCTGGAAATTGCAGTGTGACAAGAATCCCTTATCACAGTTCAGTCCATAGTAGAATGTGTTAAAGTGATGGATGAGAATTCACTTTCTGCATTTCCTCTGTTAGCATTCACAGCATTTCCTATCAGAACTGAAACACACGCAGCTGTGCTTACTTTGATTGAAACAGGACTAAATTAGAGAAAATCCCATGGTAGTAACACACTGTTTAAAATACATACATATGCGTTCGTATACTCACACTTTTTAAGCTTCTTCAGTGTATTTAAGACAATAGAGGAGTTAACTATTTGATCCTCTGGCAATTTTTCCCTAAAGCACATACTTCTAATTTTTTTTTTGAAAATGCAATCTCATTTTCCCTCGCTGAAACCTGAAGAAAAGAACAGTAGGCTATCTACCATGGTGACTAGGTTTTCCTCCTCCCTCTTCACAGCAGCAGCTAGGTACTTGAAGACTGTTAAGATAGTTGATTTTACATGTAGTCTAGACAACTTATTTCTCTAGTTCAGAGGTCTTACCACTGATGAGTCAACTACAACCTTTATTTGCAAAACATCTACTTAGCTGTTCCTTCTCATGTAGCTTTTCGTTCTGGCTGAAGTACAACTTGTACTTTTTCCTATTGAGCAACTTCCAACCTCACCTCTCTCCCCAATCATATTCACCATTTAACAAGAACATTTTGAATTCTCAGTATATCTTCCAACATTTAGAATTCTGATATTTTCTTTCAGCTTGACTTTTTCTGAAGACTGTCTATACCATCCCTCAAAGCATTTATGAAAATGAAGAATAGATTGGGCTGAAGCACCAGTGGATCTCCATGCAATTTCCATGAAAATATGACTTTCTTACAGTTTTCTGACCACTTCTGTACAGTATTGATTTCATTTAGTTGATTTTTTTCCCCTACATATATTAATGCTAGGCTTCTCTATGCATCTTTAACAAGATGACCTTGTGTCCACTCCCTGTAAAGTTCTGTGCCATCTTTGATAACCACATACTTGTCATGATGAGATTTCATGTAATGTCTGAGTTGTTTAGCAGCTAGCTGCTGCCAAAAGTAGAGTCCACAAAAAAAAAAAAAATTCAAGAGTTCTCACCAAGTTTAGTTCTTCTAGTCTGCTCACTATCTGCTGCAAAGCAGCAGAACCAGTTCAAGGAAAGGGACTCAGAGTGGTAACGAGCCCACCCTCTTCTTTGGCTGCAGATAGCTTTTTCAAATGATGCAGCCCCCCCAACATAAATCTTCAGCTTTACTAAGTGACTTCATATAGTTCCTACTTTTCCCTCTGTAATGGGATAGCATGCGTTTGTGCCTTTAATATAATTAATTGGAGAGACTACAGTTTTCTTTAGTACCTCTGAGGAGCCTCTCAGAAGGTTTTACTGACCAATTCTCCGAGTTTAACGGAGCCTGTCATACTGAAATCTATTGTTTTTATTTTGCTATTATTCCTCCTTCCTATCCCAGGGATCATGACTTAACACTGGTGACAGCTGCTCTCTCTCAGTATTCCTTCACCCTTGACATTTTTAATACTTTTCTTCTTACCAGTCATAATTAAATCTTCAAAAGCCTACGCTTAATTGCTTTCTTCTTTGTATTAAAATATTCTCTGAACACATTTAAGGAACTCTGCTCTGTTTCATCTCCTCACCAACAGATTTCTGGGCAGTTAAAAAATCTCCTACAGCCATCAAGTCCTGCAACTCAAATGGTGGCCAAAAAAAATTTAAAAAAAAAAAAAATATCACTCATCTATGATTCACTTACCTTTCTTTTTTGAAGAGAAGATAAATGTTATTTAATAATTTCTAAGCCTACTTTGAATCCTGGTGCTTTCAATAGCATAACAAAACTCAATGATACAAAAATTTTTTACTATACTATTCCCCTTTCACAAAACTGAAAATAGTTTTATTTGACTTGAATCCGACTTTTGACCAACACACTGGTCTCTAACCTATTGCAGCCTCACTACGTACATACACAGGCTTTGCCAATTGCAATAGAAAACTTGGTAGAAGGCAGCAATGTAAATTACCTGAATGGAAGTCTCCGAAGGAATTCTCAGGCAAATAAAGTAGGCAATTGTTTTAATACAGAAAACAGAAACTGGTTTTGTGTGCCTCAGAATGAGTGAAACCATGACTCTACCATTAGCTGTATCCTACAGGTCTCCCAATAATACCTAAAACATCAAAAAATCTCTAGAGTAATATTTTATATTTTCATACCTTCCTCATTATGTTAAGGAAATCATGTAAGATAGCATAATTTCTGATTGAACTCCAAAAAAATTTAGGCATTAAAGAGTTTAATATTTTATTAAACTTCATCAGAGAAAAGCAAAAATCAGTCCATTATCCTAACAGTAATTTACACAAGGCCGAATTAACTCTCACGTAACTTTAAACATAGGTATTCACTGAGCCTAAATTGATTACACGCACACTGTTTCTTATGCAAGATTCTGCTTCATATAATGCTAGAGACCTACAGATAAACCTGTTAAAGGACTAAGCTAAAACTACATAAAACTACACTCTTAGCATTTCTTAATTTTCAAGTGCTTCACTATGTAACATTATTGATTTTCTTTTAAAGATAGTACATTAAGCAGAACAGCTATCACACTGTGGCCCAGCCTGTGTTGCGTTCCAGTTTTCCTAGCTGGTCTATCAGAACACTAAGGTCTATTCATGCTTCCAGCAAATAAGAATTATTTATGAATATTCTTACAACACGGTGAGGCTCCTCAAAAAGAAACTGCATCTACTTTGAAGGTTTTATTATGGAAGAGAAAAGAAACAAAGAAATACAGTCAAGGAATGGTAATGACAAACAGGGTTGGTTTTTTTCCTTAGAACTTTATTGTATACTATACCCACAAGCAAACAGATAGAGGACAAAGAAGAGTCACATCTTGCCTCTTGAATAGTATGAAGAGACAGGAAAAACAACCATGGGGATAATAACTAGTAGTTGAATGGAATAATAGAGAACTTAGAAAATATAACTTATGCCTTAAGAAATAGGGTAGGAATCTGTTTCCATAAAAAAAATATGATACAGCTCTTTATACAATAGACATGAGATTCCAGCTTTTAAAAAAAAAGAAAAATCTCATGTATAGTTGCAAAATTAACTTTACATTCCAATATTTCATTTTTTAAACACTTCACATTATGACTTCAAGAATTTTAAACATCCTTGTTACAGAAATTCTACTTACCCAGAAGTTTGGCAAGACTTAACTTTCTCTCTTATTCTTTTCTCCTATCCTAAAGGATTTTTTATACTGTTATTTAACAGTTGTTCAGTGTAAATTTGTATTTAAGTTGTGTAAGCTGAATTTAAGATGAATTTAAGATGCTGGGCTTCCACAATAGTCATAGCCCTTCAACTTTCAAGTTGTAACTGTATCAGAAATAGTGTGGCCAGCAGTAGGGAGGTGATTGTCCCCCTGTACTCAGCACTGGTGAGGCCCCACCTTGAATACTGTGTTCAGTTTTGGGCCCCTCACTACAAGAAGGACATTGAGGTGCTGGAGCGTGTCCAGAGGAGGGCAAAGCTGGTGAAGGGTCTGGAGAACAAGTCTTACGAGGAGCGGCTGAGGGAACTGGGACTGTTTAGCCTGGAGAAGAGGAGGCTGAGGGGAGACCTTATCACTATCTACAACTACCTGAAAGGAGGTTGCAGCGAGGTGGGTGTTGGTCTCTTCTSCCAAGYAACWAGCGATAGGACGAGAGGAAATGGCCTCAAGTTGCACCAGGGGAGGTTTAGATTGGACATTAGGAAAAATTTCTTTACTGAAAGAGTGGTTAAGCATTGGAACAGGCTGCCCAGGGAAGTGGTGGAGTCACCATCCCTGGAAGCATTTAAAAGACATGTAGATGAGGCACTTAGGGACGTGGTTTAGTGGGGCATGGTGGTGTTGGGTTGATGGTTGGACTTGATGATCTTAGAGGTCTTTTCCAACCTTAATGATTCTATGATTCTGTAAGTTGAAGTACCACTGCAGATTCTTAGAGTTTTTTACTCTAACAGAAAATATATTGGTTTGTGCAAGAGTGTGTCATGAGTGTATCATGAATATGAGTACAGATATGTACGTGTACTCATGATCTAGCAAGAAAACTATTGCTGACTTGCTTACAGCAGAAGACTTAATTACAGGAGTCAGAGCACAAAGGAAAAGATGAGGAAAAACTGCAAATAACGATCTATTCAGGTTTACTACTGTCAGCATAGTTTTCAAGTAGTCCCATAATGGGACTTTTCAGTTTGAAAAGTACAATCTGACTTGAAAGTTTGGTACTGAATGAAAATTTGTTAGTGCCAGGAAGGGAAAGCGTGGGAATTGAAAGTCATTCATCATTGTAACACTTCACCACAGACTAAACAGAGATAAAAGATTCTGTACAGGCCATAGTTTCCAATATACCAGCCTTTTTGTTAACTTGTCATATTGGAACATACAAGATGCTTACACATAAAATGATTACTTCCAGGGAACAACCTACGATATTTCCCAAGTTATTTTTACCATTGAGTAAAGATATTCTCTAATTACGCCCCAAGAATATCAATACCCAAGCTCCTTTACTGTGTATAAAACATTTTTAGTATAGAAGTTTTGGGGGGTTTTTTAAAGCTTTAGCACACTCACTGAAAGACCTCCTTGCATTACTTTGCATAGAAGAAAAACTACTTGGCAAAAAGAATATATCAAAGGGCCTGAATCTCCCATCTATAGTTGTTAACAAAACAAAGCAACACCTACCTTTCCATCAATTTTAGACTCTAGATGCTTTGTTTTGAAAGGAAATAGGATTTGAAGGGAAACAAGTTGAGAGAGCACTAATTCTGCGTTAAGTGTCAGTTACTACAGTTCAAACAGTCGTAGTACCTTTTTACTGCTAAATGTGGAAACATTTCTCATTGCTGGATTGCTATCATGAATGAAAAATGGAACAATATTAATCATATGTCTTTTGTCATACTGGTATGAGTTTGTAATACACTATGCAAAGAAATCTCCCCAGAAGTCCAGTGTGACATGACACGAATTAATGTCCACTTATTGACTAAGCTTTATATCAGCTAATAACAGAAAAGAATGTAAGGCATAAGAATCATTTAATGAGCCTGAATCAAAATACATTTATAAAAAAAAAAATCAACAAGTATTTCTCATTACATTAGGATTCCTTTCAAAAAGTTCTATCTCAAATTTTTTGGGCAAGAAAATAATTTCTACACAGATAACTTGGACTTTATTTTTTTATTAGGTTATAACAACTAGATTGTCATCATATCTTCTGGGTTCTCATCCTTTACTGTTTGATAAATACAGAGTACAAATACTAAATCACAAAAAAATAATATGACTTTAATACAAAAGCTTTCTGAACATCATCACATTGAAAACAGAGCATTTAGGAAAATTCTTTACTTTCCTGGTCAAGATATGATTGCTTATCAATTCTAATTACCTAGGTAAAGTCAGAAAGCAAGATTAAATTACAGAAAAATGTAATTATTTAGAACCAGTTCCACACATCTAGCCTGTTTATTTTTATGTTCTTGGCAAGATTATATAGTACAGATATTTCATATAATTCATGTACATGAGACAACTTGATGACCTTCAGTAACATTCTTCCTCTTAGAAATAATGATTTTCCTTAATATTAACAGCTTCCATATCATCCAGAGTTGATCTTGAGTCAGGATAGTGGCGAAGATCATTAATTTTAATAGTTTAAGGGCAGTCATTCTATAACCTAAAATGGCTACCTGCAACCCATATTATTATTTAGCATACTGACACTGAGCCATGTTTTAGAGGAACAGCAAAAGCATATAGCTTGAGTTTTAAGTATCTTGTTTCACTACAAACATGAAAAATGTTTGGTTTTAAATCTGTATTTGCCCGTTCATGTTTAACGCTGTCTGTGCATAACCATCTACAGCAAAATGGTTTTGCAATGGAGACCTGTGTGACTCTCCTCTTTTCATAAAATGAAGCGTTATTTGAACCAAAAAAGCATAAGCTCCTCTTTTCACTTTTCTGAAATATTTCAGAATATAATTCAGCCTAATTCTTGTGCTGCCATTCAAAAAGTGCTCATGTAGATTATAATTTCAGCAGAAACAAATTCAGTGTTCAAATCAGTCGAAGATTTTTATTTTTTGACATTTCATATCAGCAATTCAAATATTCCCATCCTAAAAGTAGCATAACAATTACAGCCCTTTATGAAAATTCAGACATCTACAGACACGCTCTACTTGAGACGTCATCATGTAGAAGAAAAACATGTTGTAAAATAAGAAAATATGATTTTAAAAGTATATTGTTGCTTTTTTACATTTTCTGTAAATTGCAGAATCTATTTTGAAATAGGCAATGGACAACAAGTAATTACAAGTTGCTGTAAAAAAAAAGGTAGTTTCCTTCCTTATTGATCCAAGTTTTAGGTGGGAAAAAGTCAACATTTCAAAGGTAAATAAGTCTAATGTATTTGATTTTCTTATTTAATATCAAAATTAAAGATGCTTTAGAAGCAGCTTTTGTCAGAGCTGCTTATATTGCTTTTGAGAACAGGGCTTAAGGTCCTAATTCACCTAAAAAGTTAATCCATTAACTGCCATGCCTGAAGTTGACTACCACCACATAACAAAAGAATCTATACCCTTCCAATTCTATTGATTTCTTTCAAAACAAATGAACCGGAGCCTTTAGGCTCCGATTCACCAAAGTACTTAATTAGCACACACTTAAAATCTACAAACCTATGGAAATTCGGCAAGCATTCTGCTGCAGTTCCTCTCTTTATTCCTCTGTACTATTTCACAATGTTCCTTACTCACATTTTGTTCCCAAAGGTGTCACCCACAGGCCATAACATTGATTAATACCACCTAAAGTAACTAAAAAATATCTTGGGGCCTTAGCTTTTCTTCACCTGTTTCCAATGGCTGCAAATCATCACATATCAATATCTAATTAAAAAAACCCAACTTTTCTATTTAGCAAATATTTAGAAAGAACTGTGCACTACATATGATCATTTATATAAAATGAAAATGCACGTAAATCACACAATTCGAAATGTGTTTCCTGCCAAACAGATCTCAAATATTCAATTTAGAATAATGTTGATTATCTAAAATTTATTTTTAGCCCTCACATTAAAATTTTAAGTTTGATTCCTTTACAACTACTATATGTACTATACTTTTGGCTGAAGATTAAATTATACAGCTCTGAAAACTGGAGTTCTTGCTTTTGCCCCAATCAGCTGCTAACACAGAAAAGGAAAATTCATCAGTGAATTTCTCACCTTATACTGATAGACAAAGAATGACTGAAATACAGAACAGCAGACTTGTCCCCTACCAAATTCTCAATTTATTAATGGATTTAGCTGGTGCCAAGATAACTTGAATTTTGGATGTATTCTATACTGCAAAGGGTAATCAGATTGCGTTGTACACTACAAACTTAGGAGACGTTCTGTTAGAGAGAAACTAGTCAGTATTTTGATCTAGAAATACAAAAAACCCTATTACGCCCAGAAATATAGCAATAAATATATCTATTAGAAAATATCAGTTATACATAACTGCTACAAAAACAGCATAGGTTTAATGTTTGATATTTATCTAGCACCTTTCATTCCAGAGAATCCTAGTGGCTTTACACAGGGATCAATTCATCCTGCACTGAACGAAAATTCTTGTTAACAATGTATTGTGTAAAACTTGGAAATGACCAGGAACGGGGTATGACTATCTTACCCAGATCGACATGAGGCAAGCATAATTCTATCCAAGCTCACATTAGTCAGGACACAAGACAAAATTCATACATCTGTTCAAGTTTAAAAAAAAAAAAAAAAAAATCAAGTACTTCAGAAAATCTAGGCCAAACTTTATATCTTATCTCAGAAATGACAGCTTCCAAGAGCACACTCTTGATTCAGGTCTAAAACAATTTTAAAATCAATCCAAAGTTTTCAAGCTGTGAAAAAGTACCTTTCTGTCTCATCAGAATAAAAGTAAATCTCCCCATACACATAAAGGCCAATAGGTTAGGCTCCCCTAAAACAAAAGGCAGACGGATAGCATAAACAAAGTCATTTTTGCCTTGTTTTTAACTGAAAAATTCTACCATGGATTAGAAACCTCTTTCAAATGGAAATTTCAGCAATTATGTTCTGATGCATTCTACAGAGTTCTCAAAGAAAACCTGTCTTTAGTAATAAAAATTTCCAAAGCCACTCAAAAATGTAATCATGGCAGAGTACTGATTGCACCATTTCCTAGGCAAGCAGTATAAGCAACTGAATCACTCTCATCAGATTCCTTTGGTACCCAGTCATTTCCTGGAGTTCCTTTACCAGTCAATAAGAAATTCCAACTTTGTTTAGCAGCTGAAAATGATGTTGCTTCTCTCCCCCCTTCCGCCCACCAATAACAATCAATAACTTATCTCACAAATGTGGAAATTCTGTCCCAGAATTAGAGATAATTTAAAACATCACTGAGAAGTAGACTGAAGACAGAGAGACAATATGAGTGTATAGGTAAAAAAGTGGAAGCAACTGCATTTTTCATGGCTTTTCCTGACAGCCAGGGCAAAATTATTTCTCCCAGGAACATTGTTTCCAATAAGCAGGTACAACTTTTGTTCTAATGAAAATAAAAAATAGTGTTTTATCTAGGGATGGACACTAAACTGAATAGCCGGTTTCTAAGATAAAAATCTATATCCATACCCAAAAGTGAACTGCACTATTTGGGTTCATTTCAAATACCAACATGCCATGATTACAAGGCTTCTATTCCATTTTTCCACTTGTTAGCTGTTCTCCAGCTTTATATTCCCCTATAGTTCTTCTAACATTTACACGAGAGTTTGGAATATGCAAACAGCAAGGTTCAGACTACAGTACTTAGACTGTACTGCCTTTAAGCAGGCAAAGCATAAACAGTGGCTTACCAATACAAAGAAAATTATTTCACATCTCATTGCAGCACAAAGACAGTGAATTATGCACTAGGGAACATCATGAGGATGCTTTTCTTGGTCACAGTCTACATATACAGCTTTGGGAATTACTCTGACACCAACATTTCTCATCTTAATACACTGTATAAGATGAGAAAGTCTTATAGCCCAACCAGCAAGTGAAATAGATATCGCTATTTAAAAATTATTCAACATTTATGGTCAGTTGTATTGTGGACATTCTCTAAATACAGCTAGACAACTCAATAGCTTCAAAGATGCTTTTGCCACAGAACCATGACATCATTTTGAAACACGCAAAAGCACTGATTTTGTTACCCCTAACTACACATTCTTTTAATCCGAGGAGCTCCCTTCCCTTTCTGCAGAGGTACATCAAACTTCAGAAAAAAGGAAACTAAGAATCACCTGTATCATCTACTCATATTTATACTCCAAACTAACTACTACTACTTATTTTTCTGAATAAGAACCACACTGAGTAAAATAAACTGGTACAATAAATTGGTTGGTTTTGCAACAAAAGAGCAGCCTGAGAGTTCCAGGTAATAGAATACATTAGTTACAAACAGGGAAGACAAGAGCAAAGCTTACATTGCTAGAAAGAGTACAGCACAGATGCAGCTGGTCGCAGGGCCTTTCCCCACGCCTAAGAACAAACTGTTTTAGCATCTCTTGTTTACCAATAAGAGCCTTAAGGAATGCTGAGGTCTGAAAGCTTTCAGCAAGTCAGCCAAGAACTAAAGCGTGCCACGCATCACTGCACTTTCAGTTCAGGTCACTCAGCTGTTTTACCTTAAACATAACGTTTTTCAGAAGAGATTAAAACACCCACTTCTATTCCTCAATAGTCTTTGGAACATGTAATTCTGCTCCAAGACCAGGAGAACAAAACTCATATAACAAACAGTGCTCACACAGCACAGGAATTGAAGCAGCAGGGGAGAATTACTTTACTACCTTTAGCTCTTCCCAGATAGGAATAGCTATTTAACTCTTTCCTAGAAATTGGGTGGAGCTCCCAGGTAGAATTTCACAACAAAACAAAAAGTTCAAATAAAGATAACAGAGCTGTAACAGGGAAATCTAAACACCATCTAGCTTGCCAGGGAGGACACAGAAAAACATTGGATCATCAGACACTGATGATAACTGTAATGATAGCCCCAGTCCTTCATTTTCAGATTTTCTTTCCTTCGAGACTTGAGTATAATGTGTTAATTAGCATAAATCATTATCTTTCCCTCTGATACTCCAACTCTGGTGCTTTCTTGGGTATCTACTTGGACCTGCATAGTGAAATAGCAGCAGTTTGTACCCTTTATAAACACACATACATATATGTGTATTTTAACTTCCTCTGAAGTCACTGTAGCTCTTCACTGTAACTAGCTTTACAACAGCAATTCAATTTTTTTAATAGTCCCTGTGAGTTAATCAAAAATCTCTTAAAAGTTCAGTGATTACATAACTAGTAGTTAAACCCACTTTGCAATAATCATATTTAAAATACATTTATTTATGACAATAAGAAGTTAGAACTGATCTGTGAATTTACACTACTGCTCTCAAATTGAGAAAATTCATATGTCCTTTTTTTGTTATGGTAAGTAGTATACATGCTGCAGAAATACTGGGAAGTTAATCAGTTTTGGTACATGGTAATACCACATATTCTGTGTCATTACTCATATTAGCACTTCTTCTTCTGCCCACCACTCTCCCAGCACTTAAGCCAGCAAATTTTAAAGGGAGACTGTTTTAAATTTCTTTTTAAGGGTAACACAGCATGTCTAAAACAGCAATTTAGGAAATTTACAATCACGTGCAAGGGCAAGCGCCTATACTGACTGGACAACTGTGTCTCGAACCTCACTTTTCTGCTCCTTCACAGCACTTGGGCTGAGGAGTAGGCCACAGAAGTAAACAAAGCTTCTCCCTTCACGCATTTAGAAAAGATTATTGGTTGGATATTTCCTGCATGCATTGAAGAAGCATTCTGTCCCAACAAGTATAACATCACTAGAACACCTTCAAAGTAGTCATTGGGTATCTTGCTCAAAATTTTAGTCAAAAAAAGATGCAGTGGATTTAAAATCCTAGATATAAACTAAAGGAATTGCACAGAGATTTTTAAGTGATCTTTCAATTTCTTCAATCTAAAAAAAGGCATCAATACCATGCAAGAATTTTTAAACCAAGAAGAGATTCTCACTAGTGTCACTATATTCTTTTTCAACTACCACCAAGAACTAGGTTAAAAGGAAAAATTGCCTCAAAAAATAAACCACCATAACTGTAAACAAAAGGTTTCCATTAGTATTCAATTTTATTCAAACTATTGTAATTCCAGAATGAGAATGTCTTGATTAAAAGTTTCAACTGGACAGTATACTTTTCAAGAGCAGCTACTTCAAAATACAGGTAGTGTGATTAATATTTAAAAGTACGGTAGGCATTTTTGCAGTAGTCCTCACCACTGTTATAATCCATTGTACTCTACATGGTTGTGATACAGCTAGCACATGTCAATGGTTGGCAGCAGTATCAATGGTAGTGATTAACTCATCTCAGAAGGGTTAGGTATTTAGTTTCTATAATCCAGGAACAAGAAGTGCTGAATAAAGTCTAGAAATTGCTCAGGTTTTCTAGCCCTAGACTTAAGTTTTTATCTCTACATCGCCTTCCAGATATATTAAAAAAATAAACACACACATCTTTTTAAATTTCCTCCAAGGAAAGACAACTACCCAAGAACCACTTAGCACCAATCTAAATTTGAACTTAAGTTCATAGTTTTTATTTAGTTTTGTGACAGGATGCCAACTCTGTCAGACTAACTTTTTTATCATTAGAGATTATGAACTTCAAAAATTAACAGCCTATCAGACAAAGCAAGCTGGCTTTGAAAGTGGTTTGAGTGATTCCAATGGGATGCTCTGGACTTAATCAGACTACATATGAGACCAACAAAAAGTTGTGGAGTTTTTTTGTTTGTCTTTTTAAGGCCTACAATCCAATTCCATCACTTGCCTGATGAAAAGATAACTAGGGGGAAAAGTTTCACAAAACAAGGGTTTTGGCAGCTTTGCCAGTGTAAGAAATTGTCTTTTCTTATCTGCAGTTACAGATTCTGCAGTGCTGTGCCTCCTCATCTTGTGCCAATAAAACTGTTTGTAAGGCTGAATTGAGAATCAAATCAGAGGTCTGGGTAAAATAAAAAGAAAAGAGACTATTCTTTACCCACATAGGTGCCCTGATTCAGTCTCTGCCAGATCTGCACAAAACACTTGGTTTTAGTATACCTGTAAAACAGTGCACTGTACAACAGAGGCAGGAACAAACAGGCAAGAACAGGAACTCTGTAAGCCAGAACTGCTACGTGACTAAACAGCATCCTTTCAGTCTTAGCTTCCCTTGCCAGGGCTAACCGCCTAGTGACGAACTGTTCAAGAAGGAATGAAAAGGTTTTATGCTAAATTCTTCTTCCTAAATTAGAATAGAATGAAGGGAAACAAATGATCAGTGTTTGGAGGCTTCACAAGTCTGCAAAGAATTGCTGTTAACAGCTGTTCCTTATCAGGATTAAAATTCATCTCTAAAATTTAATACTTACACTATCAGTTATCACAGAACAGTTTCCTTGCCCAAAAGACAACTGTAAACTTTACTTCCTAAACAGGGACAGACATTTAGCACAGCCAGAAAGCAATTACTGTACCACAGCAAAGGTTTTGGGCTCATCCAGGACTGGAAATGGCAAGCACAATACAAGGCATGATCAATGAAAGGATGAATAAAGGACATTCAGCTGCTAATTTCAAGCTGCTAGGAGCCAGCTACAGAATGAAGCATTTTATATCACCTGTGGGAAAGAAACAATAATTTGTTAAAGCAAAATATTGTGTCCAGATCTTTCCCTGTCTTGGTAGTTCTCTCTCATCATCAGTGATCAGACTTTTTTTTTTTTAAAAAACGTGATCAAAAGACAATTGCTTATTTCGCAGTAGCAGTAAGGCAAGATAGTCTGCAGAAAGAAACAACGGCATGCTAGTACAGTCAAGAAAGCAAGTTATATTTTTAAACAGAATTTTCTGCTGATTTTTTTCCCCACATCAAAACATATTCCTGATAGAGCATAAAAGTAATGTCAGCTAGAGGATGTTATTATTCAAAAGCAGAATTTTTCATTTTTACAAGTGGAGAGACTTGAGCATCGTATAATGAATCTACAGTATTGAATCACTCTGAGAAAGTCTAGTGCCTCTTAATGCGTTCCTAAGGCTATCTGTGACTTAATAGATGTAAGGTTGACGGCAACTGAATTGCATAAACTGTGATCTGTGAAGGGATATTTTAGTCCAAAGTAAATGAGTGCTATGCTAGGCTGAATTTTGGTTGTACACAACAAGGGAAGTTGTAATAGCCACCATCTGTTCATACAGAGCATGAAGGCAGATGAAAGAAGCTAGCAGCAGTAGGGACTTGCTGAGCAGCCTGAGGAGGAAAGTCAAAGAAAGTTACTTGGGCTTAGTAGGAAGGTGACTGGTTCAACACCAATGGAGGAAAAGTGGTATGTCAAATCACAGAACATAGTAAAAACAGAGAGAAGACAAGATGATTTACTTTATTTTCTCACAGAAATATTCATGTCAGTAGGGGGAAATGGTGGAGGGGTGTGCTCATCTCCCCAGAAGCATCCGAGACGAAGAGAAATAGACGATCAACTACCTCCAAAAACAGATTTGGAGATCAGGGATGGAATGGGGAAGACTAATGGATTAGCAAAGAGCTGTCCCAAAAGATATTACATGGAAAGGGGTCCAACATCTCTCACGTCTCACCTTGGCTCCCAGACTTGCAAAATTCAATGAGTTTTATCTCTTTTTCTGAGCAATAATAAGCTGCAAACCAAGTTAAACACAACTTCATGTTTTCTTACTGTATTTTTTCATAGCTCTTCACCTATCCTCTTGATAGCTGTCCACAGCAGCTATTTCATGACACAGAAATTGTATCCAGTATTGGTAGAATGAATAGAGGCAGAGGGAAATTCACAGAAGTAGATTGATGATAGAGCCCTCAAGCAAACACAAGCTGCTACTAAAAAAAAAAATCATACTAATGGTTGCACAGAGCATTTCTGGCAATGCAACTGCATACGTCTGACTAGAAGCAATGGTACACAGCTCAGCTAGTAGGAGAAAATAAGTGCTGCTCCCTCATGCATTGATTATAGCATTCATATCTGCAGAGACAAAAATCTGACATAAAAGAGAATCCCCATCCCTATCATGGCTCTACAGACAAATAATAACAACCTTTCAGAAGGCTCAGTTTTCTTGACAAATTTTGAAATAAACTCTCTCTGCATTGGAACAAGTGTTTGTGAATATATGTTCTGATTTTGTAGTTTACAGTTAGCAGCTCCCAGGGTTTGTAGGCCTCCTGTAAGACAATACTGACTTCTCGTGGCTATAGGACCCCTCCTGTCCTTAAGAAACCAAAATCTTTAATAAAAAAACACCTTAACTTTCTCTGGAATTTAAAAGGATTTAGCAGAGCAAAGAAAATTTAAGCTGACGTAAGTGCATTACTTACACTAAAAAACAAACTACAACACTATTTAAGTGTCATCAGTAATTCCTAATTTATGCCTCTATTTTTCTAGACTTTTTGCTGGATAACATTGTTATACATACTACAAATCATAAATTAGGATATACTCCTGAAGAACACCACAAATACAGCTAGAGCAGCTCACAAATCATCTAGGAAACAAGCTGTGAAACTTTCTAAAAATCTCAGATTTCAAACCATCAGCATTTTCTCTGTTAATTGCAAGTGTACATTCAACCCAAAACAAGGAGGTGAAAGATTACAGACCCCAGGACTGCTCTGCAATTTACTTAAGTATTTTTCCTCCTCTCTTTCTTACAGACAGAAATAGGTATCAATACGTCTAAGTCACCAGACACGAACAGTATCCTCTTACGGGAACAGTCCTTTATACTACATAAACTGGGAGACTACAGGGAAAGAAAGGAGATTCCATCTGCCAGCATCTGGAGAATCAGCTTTTAATCTCAAAATGATTTCAAATAATCTCAAATTATGTTTGCCTGACTCCTAATATTTCCTGCTCTTGGCCATAGCCCAGAGCCAATTTGTTTGACAAGTAATCATTTACTTGCTATATATTACTTAAACTAGACGATCTAATGATAACCTCTGGCCTTAAACATAAAAAGTAAGTCCATGAAAAAGATCTGACAATTTTTATTAATAATATTTTGGTTGAATGTTGAAACAGGAAGTTTTAACTTAATTTTCCAGTTGCAAGACTGGACAAGAAAGAATTATCTTCCTCTTTCAGAGTCCCTGAATTTATGCACAAGCAGAATACTGAAAGGGGAGCTTTTAATAAGAGAAGAAAAAAGCAGCCAAAGAATTTATGGAAACGTAGTTTTGTTCAAGTAACATCTTGGATAAATGAAAGTATTTTTCTTTCATAATTAAAGACACACAAAGGTACAAGTGCCAGAGTGTAGAGGACAGACTAAAACTACTAGTAGTCAAATACCTAGCTACAATTTCCCAAATCATTCCCGAAGTAGGTCATAAAAGGAGCCTTTTAATTAAACAACCAGAACATATCTACAAATATTCACAAAGTTTATTTTATTACTTAGGTTAGGGCCCATGGACTGTTGAGAAAACATATTTTGGTTTTAATTGCCAGAAGAGTATGTCTATTGTTATTACATAATGCAAAGAGCACTAAGCTTAAGACATACCACCTTTTGCTGAATTTTTGTGCTGTTCCCCTTCTCCAAATTTCAATTTAACAAGCATTTAACAGTTAAAGGTCAACACTTTGTAGATTTTTATAGAAGTCATATAGAAGGTTTTTTTCTGAACACCAGCTAGACAGAAATTCCTTCCTCAAAATGGCTTTTCAGTTTTTCCTTCAAAATCTACAAAGGCTAGCATTTCCATGAAGATATTCCTCTGTTACTTAGAACTCAACTAGCATAAATTTACATAGTTCTACTCATGTGCTCCACTATTTACTACAATTTATATTAGATCTAAAAATTAAATTATCTGTGCATGTATTCACATGCATTTACAAAAAAAAAACAAAGCACCACTTAGCACACTGGCAATGACAATGATTAAATACCTATAGATTCTACTAGATCTATACATAGCAGAACTCTGCTTGTTGTGGAATATGCCTCCTCAATCATCCTTGGTTAATTAAATTTAGGGTGTGATAGTCCCATATACCTTGGCAGCACCAATCTCGTACATGAGTGTGCACATCATTAACAGTTATTAACTATAGCACTACATATATTTATTGATTCACAAGCACTATGTATTCCTTCAGTTTCACATTAAATAGAATAAACAACTATAAAACTGTGTAGTCAAGTAATGAGTTCAACAAATGTTCTCATCACTGATGCTGCAGAATTGGGTGTTCATGAATGAAAGAATATTTGTTTCAACATATTACTAAAAATTAAATCTAATCCTGCATTGCTGAAGGGAGATTTAGGGGATTTGGTGCTAATAAGCCCAAACTTTAATTAAGTCTACTTTTTTGTGTACATGTGTATTTGCACAGACAAGGTGCACCACGTGAGACAGCAGGCAGATGCTGGCAGAGACAGAAAGCAATGAAGTAATACCAGTCAGCCTGGCAGCAGAGGTATCAGCATTCCAGTTACTTATGCAAAAAAGGAAATTAGTCTGCTGAAGGGAAAGAGCGAGTTCACAACAGTTACAGGAGCTTTATACCCTTGGAGCATGTGGGCAGGGAACTAACAAGAGCAAAACACAGGTTCTCAAGAACCTACATTTGAATAATTCTTGGGTTTGCATAGCATAAGGCACAACTACAAACATATACAGATAAGTATATGCAGATAATATGTTTTGGCACATGCAAGTTTCTGTAAGGTTTAGCTGACAGAAGCCTACATCACAGAAAAGTTGAGATAAATTTCTCTGTACACTTCCTTATAAAATTTGTTATATGGGAGTTTGGCAAGAGGGTTGTTTAGTTTATTAAATATAGATGGGTAGTTCCTGAAGCCCGGAAAATTTTGAGTTTATTGACCATGGGCCATAACAGTTGCTCTTTTCCCAAGTGATCATAACCTGCTTGGCTTCTACTCCACCTAACTCAAGAGCTAACTCTTGACTAACTCAAGGAAATTTTATAAATTTTTTCCCAAGCTAGAAGATACCATCAGCAGACCTTCTTAGTAATACAAATGACTCTTACTCTGAGAGCATGACATTTCTTGGGTAGTTGAATTTCAAATATATGCCTATGTTTCTATAAGAACATTTTCATTCCTAAACTTTAATCACACTGCAGACCTTTTCTATTTAGGCCGTATATTTCCAAGAGTTGGTCTTTCTAAACAGGAAAACATTTTTGTTTGTTAGTCTGCCAAAAAGAGCCCTTCTGTTTCACATTCGATTCTAGAATTTTAGTGTCTTCATTTAAACTAAGGGCTTAATTTCTAAGCCTTCTGTATTAATAGCTATGCTGGTAAGTCTGTTTTGAAAACCAAAGTTGTATACGCATTTAAAAAATACCGTAGCACTGCAAAGATGCCTCCTCTCCCCACCCCAGCCCCCCCAACTCCACAGTTAAAGCAGGGCTGTGCTGCTATGCTAAATGCACTGGTACTAGCCTCTAAGAAAAAAAAAATCTGGTTTCTTCATGGTGTGCTTTTATTCTTAAACCTTAGTTTGAATTCAGCTCACCAACACCAAAATGTTTCTGCCATCATTCCTGAGTTATTTGCTGTCTAATAAACATATTACTTAGAAAACCTCAAGTCAGGATTAAATTAGGAGGAGAAACCATGGAAATGGTCATTAAAAAGAAACACACACAGCAGAGCAGAGCTACTGACAGTTTCAAACTACATCATGGGTTTATGAGCTCAAATTCCCATTTGAGACATGTAATTTCCACTAATACTTGCCATTACTATTTTCAGCAACTTCCATGCCTTTATTTTCAGTTATGAATGTTTTGCCAAATTCTTTCAACAATAGGTATTAACCTTGGGAGATAAGTTAAGCCTTTACTGAGAATGCAGAAAAAGAGGATCAAGGATATAAACAGTCTAATCCTATTTTGTCCATGTACTTTGAAAATTTATCAGAAAGATCCATCAGAGGACCAAGAAACTTAAAACTAACTTTTCCAGCACCCTGGTGGGCTCTGATGAGGACTGAAGCCACCTAACAGTTGTAAGACGCCCACCACTGCTTTTCAACTTTGTTGTAAATGTCTTTTCTTTGATGAAAAGACATTGCTCTTCATCTTCATGTAAAGTCTACTTTTGGTTTTGCTTGTTGGTGTGTGTTTGTTTTGGTTTTTTTTTTTTTTTATTGGGTTTTGTTTGTTTGTTTTAAACTACTCTGTCAGGCTTCAATTGCTCCCTAAATATTATTAAATCAAGCTTGTTTTCTGTAACAAAAATTGTTCCTCCATCTCCATAGTAGATGGCAGTGGGGTACTTTGAAAAATGTAACTGGAATAGCTATATAGAAACCTCATTAAAATCTCTCATCCAGCATCATCAATATGTTAGATGGTGTTTGCCAGATACCATCAGTTGTTCATTTTATTTTAACCAAACAACAAATAAATCAAGTATTTACATTGAAATCCCTCATTCAGGAAGACAGACCTCTCTAAATTTTAGATCAACATATTTATCTTAAATACCCAGCAATTTTGTATGTAGGAATCTTTTTTTTTTTTTTTGTGCTCAAGTTTAAAGAAACACATCTTTCACACATCTGAAGATTCTGGTCAAATAATCTCACAAACTATTATATAACATTCAAAAAGTTAAAAGCAGCAGAGTATCCAATATTAAGGACAAGCAGCCCGATTTCCTACTAGAACATTTTTTCCATGATGTAAGTATTGCTTTTTTGACCATAACTTTTAGGCCTCTCCCTTTATTTAAAATAAGATTTTGCAGAAATAAGCAGAGCAAAACCTGAAATATAAATAATACAGCCTAATTCTATAGCCCTTATTCCCAAAGACAGGTAACACTAAATACTGTTTGGTACAAGTTCAAAAACAGTCTAAAGTCACACCAAATGTCTTTTTTTCTTAAAATAGAAAATGGAGAAGTACTACATTTCACTCCATAAGATGAGTAAACATTGTCTCAAGTGCAAAGTAACTTATAGTATAGTTAAATGGCTCAAAGAACACCAACGCAATATATAGACAAGAAATAGAACTCTTTTTAGAAACCAGTTAACATTTACAGCAATTAGCTGCTTCTCTGAGAATTTATTCAAGTTGCTGTCCCTAATAAGATCTTCTGTTACAACTAGGTCAAAGGCTTACAGGAAAGAGCGTTGCTTGCTCTGCTGTATATGCTTTTTGCTCATCCACACACTAAATGAATGCAAACAAACTGCTATTCTGACTGAATAGTGGTTTGGACTTTGTGTTCATAGCTGTAGGTGAAAATCAATAGCAACTTAATTTCATGTACTGTTGGGGGGAAAAACAACAAGTTCTCAAAGCACCTGCAAAATTGCAGGAGATTTTACTCTGTGCTATTTTGTATCAACTAGTTTAAGTCTGGTTTTATGTACATATTTTTCCTGAAAAATCCTTTTTAAAGTAAAACTTTACAGGACAGATTTATTCTTCAACTTTGCCAGCTTATTTATCATTAGCCATCCTATATAAGATTATAGCAAAGTAAGTCCTACTTGAATTAGATTGAAAAGATGCGCTCATATACCCACGAAAATTAGTGACAGTAACTGTTCACAGTCAAACTGTCAATTAAGTATGGTTAAAAAAAAACAACAAAGGACACGTATGAATCTGTGTGAAAGGAAATCAGAAATTTCTCATTTAGACTAGAAAAATCTGACTGCTCTGGATTTTTTTAAAAACAATCTGACCGGAATAAAATTTCCTTGCCCAAGTTTGTTTTAAGAGTAAAGCCTTATTTTTTCATATTATAATATGAAAAGGACCTTAGAAATATCTAAAATATCCAGTTAGCATATCTGTACACCTTTCTTTTGTCATTGCTAATAGCAGAGGAAAGATTACATAAGCACATCATGACAACAAATCATAGAAATAATGGAAAGGACACAGTTATCTTCTATTTAATTATCTTCTATTTAGTACTGAAAAACAATAACCTGAATAAAGGATATCAAGCTTCGGAAAAAGAAACCTTTGATAATACAGTTAGGGGCTGTCCTATAACATATGGGGCATATATTATGCATAGGCAACAGCCATGAATTCCTGTCCCATATGAATAGACTATCACCTTATTCTAAATTTAAAACATGCAACTATGCGGAACAAGTATAACTAATACAGATAAAAATACAACAAGGCTACGCACAGAGAATATATATCTGCTCTACATAACAAATGAATGCATAGGATCTTATTTTGGGGGCAGCCTCACTTAGCTAATTATACCACTAGAAGTCACTTCTTTAGTTACAGAAAAAGGTAAACAACAGTAGACAAGCTCTGTGAGAAACAGGATGCCTAACAGTTTTGGAAACACATTTTCTACTTGCCTTTTCTGTTTTGCCCCAGTTCTTGGTCATCTAGAAATCTACATTGCAATGGCAATCTACCCACGCAGTGACTTCACATCTGCTCACAGAGCCCTGAAAGCACTCAACATCATGAGCAATACCATTAAATTAATTAAATCGTCAATATTCTTAAAATTAAGCCCATGCTTCAAGTGTTCTGATGAACTGGATCTTAACCCAAAGCCCATGAAACGCAACAAGAGTTTTCGATTTCATTTCAGCAAGTTTGGGCTTTAAAGTGCTTTGGATTTTAAGTGCTCTTATCAACTAGTTTTGAATGTTTCCCGACAAAACAGATGTACATTGTATCTTTTTTCATGTTTGTTGATTTAGCTTTTGTTTACCAAAATTTCAGGTTGGATAATCACATTCAACATTTATGGCAGGAATCCCCACGGGAAATGCAAAGTTAAATCTCTGACAGGGTTTTGTTTTCTTTCTGTAAAGAAAATAAACAAAACAAAAAAAAACCCGGAGGTACAGCATCCTCATTATCTGTGAATTGGCAAACACTCAAGCTCAGTGTTACCCAATTTAATATTGGACCTTTTTGTATATGATAAATTCAAGCCATTCTTCCTCAGACTCACCTCCGATATAATGAAGAAAATTGCCTGTCAACTGTTTAAAGGAAGATTACATTCTATCTGAATAAGTGAACAAGTCTAAGTGTGCTTGTCAGTGACAGACATGTGGTTCACCACTTGGATGAAGTTCTGTATTTGAGGCTTCCTGTATCACTTTTTTCCATTGTTCCTGTCCACATTGTGGTTACCCTTATTTCTGCCACTAATGCCACAAGACTTGATTCATTTTCTCTTTCACTGTTTTTTCTTACTAAACCAGGGCTTACGGCAAAAACATTTAACAATCCCATCTTCTATGCTATCCTGCAAAAATTAAGCCACTGCATATATCCACTCAATACTGTTACTAACATACATATTTTAAGAGGATTAGATATAAAAGAGGTTGCAGGCTGGGTTTGCTGAGTTTCTGGAGCACAGCTTTTAAACAGTAGAGTTAATATTGTTTCTTACAAGTAAAATCCTACAATGACACACCACTGAGAAATGAAAAGGTGGCCAAGTTCCTGTTGAAAGTAAACAAGTTTGAGACACAAATCTTATTTTCAAAGTCTCATCTGAACTCATGTAGTCCCAATCAAGTACTTTGTAGCCATCTGAAGTCACATTTTGTCAAATGATACTGCAGCATTCCTATATGCTAAGCAGAACATGATAATTCCTTCTACAGACATCCCCTTCAATAAGATCTACTTGCTCAGTAAAACCTGTAAAAAAAAAGTTTCTCCATCAAAACATTACATTTTTCACATGAGGAACATAGTTGAAGTCCTTTCCATGTAAATTCTCTAGCTCTGTGGAATTTGTCCACAAGATCAATTAAGATTTTATAAAAACTTACAAGATCCTCCCATGTATGTTTACAATTGATTTCTTTTTGACTTATGTTTGCTGAATGGAGCAAATTTTTTATAACAACCTAAAAATGTCATTTCTAACTTTGTCATTATTGTTTCTACAGTTCAGTTCATCTAATGCCTTTTCTAGAAGGTCTGTTCCTGCTAAAGATAATAGCAAAATTCTAAACGACATCACTGGGACAAGGATCAGATTTGATATACTGTTTGAAACAGTGGAGGAAAGGATGGATTTAATGAGACCCTGCTTGGAAGAAAAAGGGAAAATGCATTATGTATATGAATGTTTTCCTGAAATATAGAAATAATGAATTTCCCATACTGGAAATGTCAAGGCTCATACTTATTCAAATGTTTCAAGCTCCTCCGGCTATTAAAAAATTATTTTAATGTGTCAAACACTTTCAAATACACCAATTGTTTCTGAAACTCAGAATTTTAGCAAACAGAGGATGTAGAGGTTTTGGGGGTTTGCTGTTATGCACAAAGAATAAATTAGCTGCATCTCCTTAGAAATGTGCCCATGCCATTAATATTACAAAGGATCCAACTCAGATCTGTGTGAAACATTTCAATTCTGAAATGTAAGCAGTCTGTTTTCCACACAATTATGCTGCCCAGTGGCTTTCTAATGAACATCTAATATTTCACAGACTCGGAAAACAAATGTGATTGGTTTTTTGTTGTGATCTCTGTGGGAGAGTGTTAATTTCTGTCATCTTTAATAACTCTTTTATGATTATACAGAAGCATCCGGAGCGCTCAGAGAACAATACCAAAAACTAAAAATGCTACCTTTTGTGAGTGTTGCAGTTTTGGTTCCAAGTTTAAGACAGTTGAAATTTTACATAGCACACACTAGCAAAGCAGCTTTAGCCTGCCTATACTCTATTCTTTGATTATATTTTTCTGAAAGGTACAGGTCAAGATCTCACTAATCACTTAACTGCTAACATAAATACTATTACTTTTAAGCTCCATCTACCACAAGTATTATTTGTAAAAAAAAAAAAAAAAAGTAAAGGTGTTTGTAAAGAATGAAAAACAAATTGTTCAGTAGCTCTATGTGGACATAAATTTCACTGTAGCATCAGTGCTATATTTATTAAATGACACCTCGATCACTGTCAGTAGGTGTACAATAAATATAACTTTAATGGAGTTACTGATTCAAATCAGTTAGGATCTCATACTTTAATTCTATTTCTTTTATCCCAAAGAGGGATTGACATCTCCAACAATTACAAGCATTGAGCCATGAAATGTATACTCTATTTCCCCAAGTAATAAAATTTCTCAGTTGTCTAGATCAGTAATAAAATTCCTCTAAGCCTCCAATTTCCAGATCAGCAGACCGGCACTGCCCAGACTGGCAACGGGGCACAATTCAAGCAATCTGCATCCTCCACACTTACAGTAATGTATGGGTCTATGATTGACAGATAGTGGCAGGACTGTTTAGTGCAGCACAAATTATCAGCTCACAAGCTCATTCTCCACAGAATCCTACCATCTAATTATCGGCCTCCTGGGAGATTTCTCTCAACATACAGAATTTCCTTTCCTAGCTGAAAAAAAATACAACATACAAGGAGCTTCAGCCAAGGGGGACTTCTAAGGACAAAAATCAATAGAATGGGAAGAACTGTTTTCAAATTATTGAAATCCACACTCAAAGGATGTTTATCATGGGATGTCATAAGCAGATAATTTACTGTAATAACCTATGAATCTTTTAATGCATATAAATTTGAGCCCTACTTCTATTGTTCTTATTTGAAGCAATGAAGAGCTAGAGCATCCCTTCAAATTACCACAGCAATGGTTACACTAGTTAAGTAATGTATATATACACACCATCATATTGGTTATAAAAATATTTAACATGAAGGTCATGTCAATATTTGTCTATATTTATAGCTCCATAACACACTAGATCTGGGTGAACATGGGTTCACCATGGCTTTAATTTGCTTGATCATTTGAAGAAGAAACTAAGCACTAAGAAATCATTACAAACCTGTCCTATCGCTACAAGAACTACACTTTTATCCCCACTTCAGTGACATCTTTTTTCACACCTGCAATCATCTTTCTAAAATCTACAGATCGGCAAGACAGTAGTGTAACCTAGGCCAGCAAGTCAATCCAAACCCTCCCAAGTACTGTAATCTAAGGCAAAACTACTTATGAATTTGAACTTTTTCAAGATTCAAAATTAGAGCAAGCTAACACATAAAGAGACACTATTTAGCAACAAGCTGCTTCCAGTCACCAAGAGAGACACAGTAATGGTTTAGAAGCAAGAGGGTGAAAAAGGCAAGTTTACATTTCTGACAGTAATCTTCCCACATATTTTAACCAGCATGTAAACAAGACTCCTGCTTCCAGCAACGGGTAAGACTTTCAATTCTCACTTCCAAGGGCTTTAGTGAGTACTTAGAATTTCAAAAATCAAATCAGGAATAAAGTTTAAAATCTTTAATCTCAAATGCTTCGGCTATACATGTAAGCACACACATGTTTACAATACCTATCTAATTTCAATTTGAGTAGCCTGATTCACATTTTCTATATTCTTGACACAAAGTCTATAGTTCACTATTTTTCCCTCTCTGCTTTGCTTTTGGCCAATAATCAAATTTTTCCATTGAAAATCCTGATATTGTTTACTTCAGCTGCTTGACTTTGACAATATTCTGGAACACACAACTGTAGTCATGACCTGCTATCTCAACACATTGATAGGTTGTTTTCCACTGATAAGATATCGTTAATGAATTAAGTCCATTTTCTTGGAAGAGCAATACTAAGAGTGCCAACATCCATAAGCCATTCTGCTTCACATGCGAYGTTATGTATTGTTCTATAATAATTCAGTGTCAAACATACTGCCAGACAGTCAAACTGCAACAGACATTAACATATAATTTCAATGTCATTACTCCTGTAAGTACTAACATGAATTTAATGTACAATCTCGCATAACTCCCCCATTTGTACGTTCTGAAGTAGATGTCACATAGCTATTAGTAAGAGTAAAAATAATCATGGCTTAATTGGATAGGTTTAAATTACTCTGTTTTACTTCTCCCACTTAGAAGCATCTCTTATTATTGGTCCTGATTCAAAGTCATCATTCACGCTAAGTTTCATTTGCTCACAAGAGCAGACTCTGAACTCAGGGCTTCTACTCAGTAGTAGTAATCCTACAACAGATGATCCAGAAAACCCAAAGACAGCCAAGAACTACTCAGTAATAATTTTAATGTACCAGATGCACCAGACCAAGACTCTGCTGAGTACTAAACAGCTATTATCAACATACAGCCATGTACACAGCAGCACATAACACTACCTGAGAAAACCAGAATAGCCCTCAGGAAGGACTAACTAGCCTGGGTCATAATCTTATTTAATGCAGCTATGCTGCTTCTCTTCCCCAAATCAGCTTCTGTGGACCTCTTCTGCGTTCCATTCATTTGTTACCCAACTGTTTTAAAAAAATAACAGCAAAAAATCACCAGCCCACTGTTGCAAAATATTGGGAACAGTACAGTGTAAACCAAATACTTGTATTAAAAGTGGTTTTTTTTTTTAACTTTAGGAGAACATTATTATAGAAAGAAGAAAAATAACAGTAATGCACAGATTGATGCAAGGATTTTTTTTTTTTTTTTTTTAAATATTGATTTTTTCCTTTACAAAGAGAAAAAGTGATCTTTTAAATTACCATAGGATTTTCATTCAAAGCAGCTGCTGGAAAGCTGGACAAGCACAATTCAAAAGGTACTTGGTTTAAGTAGAGGTTTGGTAGAGTGCTGTAAAGATAAGACAGCTATGTCTTTCTTTAACAAAGTACTAGATAGAAGTACTGCTACACTTCCTGTCTCACTGTTCTAAAGTTCTGTTCAGTTTCTTAAACAGCTATACTTTATGCATTTTTATTCTTAGTGACCCTTTGTCTTGTTCTGCATATATTAAGCATGAGATTTTAAGATCTCAAAAAACGGTGCAGATTCCCAGACCATCTTTAACAGAGCTCCTATGTGCACATGCAATAAAATAATGTTTTATGTGATGCATTTATTATGGTACAGCAACTTAGAGCTCTCAGTAAGCCCCTTTTTGGCATTTAAACAGATAAAGTTTAATTGCATTGTTACACAGCATATGTGAAGTAAACAGAAAAATGTGTAAATATATACAAATATACTCATACATACTAGTTTTACAGTACATTGGATGTAATAAATAGATATCATGCATACACAAAAATTCGAAGCTTAGGTAGGAAAAACAGCAATCTTAACCAAGAAATACAAATAAAATTAATTTCAACGCTAAATATGTTTGAAAGGCTGCATATGTGGACATATATCCAAAATTACCCCCCAAAAGAACTCTTATTTCATAGCATAACAACCCTTATTTTTATTATTTGGCTTAAGGCTGTAGCTACAACTCCCAGTCAAACTCTGCAAGATACTAATTAAGTACATACCAAAAAAAGAAGATCCCTGCTACACATCAGATCCTTTTAGTAAGCGATGAACATTTGTCCTCATAAGGCTTTGCCTGTATCACTACAAACTTTCATTGTCACAGACTYCCAAAGGTCTCTTTTACAGATACTAAATCCATCTGGTTCACTGTTCTGAGACAGTTATGAAACAGAGGGACCAGCTGTCCAAACAGCCCATCCCAGAGTCTGAATATCTTGGTGGTTCTTGCAGCAAAAATAAGATAGCAAGGTCTGCCCCCCCTCAAACATACACTTGAGAGGAGCTGTCAGAGGTTTATGCCAGTTTTTATAACAACCACCCATCGTAAGAAGTAAAAATTTCTAAACCTGTCACTTTCTTGTTTAAATGCTTGATTGGAAAAAAACAAGTAGTGATGTACACACAAAAATCACTAAGTAACAACAGACTTCCCGGGACACTGCCCTGAATACTCCAGCTAAAACTGCAATCAAGTATAGTTATTCACTTTAGACTGTAAGCTGTAGCTAAATACACACTCAACCTTTATGTTCAGCATTTAACATAGCTAGGTCCCTGCACCATTCCTAGGCACTAGTCTTAGCAACAGTAGATAAATATCTTCCAGAAACACTTTCCAGTGTCTTTTCCTACTCTTAGGAATGACTGTCCTCTTGAGAGCACCTCTTAACCCTCTCTAACCCGGTCCGCTATATTCCAGTTGCGTACACTACTCCAAATTTGAAACTGCAGGTACTTATTTCATTCACAGCAGCAATTTATCATCTAAACTGAGAGTACACTACACTGCAGTTCAGTAGGCTACTGTAATTTCTCACCTCCTTAAAAATTAAACTCTGACTCTTAAAGAGATGGTTGTTGGCCTTACCCTCATAATGGCAGAAGTATTAACAATCTGTTTCAAGGAGACTGATAAGTGTCATTATTTTATTTCTCAACGTTTTATAGCTAAAGATCATGAACTTTCAACAGCAATACTACACTGTATATTCTTTGACTGCACTGAAGTGATAATCACCTTTGACATTTGTAGCATTGTTACATACTTTTGAAATAATAAGAAAATTTCAAAACCTCATTTAAAAGATATTAAGCTTGGATTATAAGATGATCATAATCATTATTAACTCTTAAGTAAAACCACAGAAATACTGATAATAGGGATAGAAACACTGTCCTCCTCTTCAACTTATTCCAATTCTGTAGGAAGATTCAATGTTTTCTTGCATAAACTAAGATTAACAACAGTTTTAGCTAACAGCTAACTAGATCTGTTCAGATGTTAGATTAAGCTGATAAACCTTGATGAGCTTTCAGGCCAAGCTTTAACTCCTTCTTTACTGCAGCCTCCAAATAAAACTTTTAACATAACAATAAAAAGTTATTTGTGGTTTGGTTTGGGGTTTTTTTGTTTTGGTTTTGTTTTTTTGTTTGTTTGTTTTTCTTTCTCCTGTGTTAGTATAACATTCAGCTTTATGGACTCAATTCTTGCTAATAAAAGGGAAAAGAATTACATTAAAGTACCAAGTGCTAACATAAAACGTTAAATGTTACTACAGGAAGTATTTAAAATGTACTTTACCATAATGTTCCAACCCCCACGAGCAAGTAGACCGGACTCCACTTTTCCACAGTGTTTGTCTTTTTTATCCAAAGATACTTTTGACTTCCTAACTTCTACCAAAATGGCTCATACTGAAATAACTGATACTGAAATAACTTCTCAACATTAGGCTTGAAACATGTTTACATGAACTGGTGCATCTTGCTTATTTCCTTGTTTGTTTCTGCATGGTAGAATCTGGAAAAGTCACCGATTTAACTTATCAGCTGTGTATGTATATGTTCAAAACCAGTTTATGTACGTTTATCAAGTTTAAATTCTGAAACATGAACATCTGGAAATTTCATATAAAAATACTGTTGACTGCATAACCACAGTAGCCAGATCACTGTGGTTACAGCTCCTTCTTTTGGAAGGGGTTTTTGTTTGATTGGTTGTTATGTTTAGGGGATTTGTTTTCATACATCCTTTACTATGCACATAAACAGAACATTCCTTGGCCTGACATTTTTTCCATAAATGAAGCTGAGGAAGAGGGGACATATTTTTTAGTAGTACATAAAGTTATTATTGCTTTATTTTAAAAGGGCATTTGCTTTCAATTAAAGCATGCATATGTTTGCTTTGGCAAATGGAAGTTGATATAAATGTATGTCATCTTTTGAAATTAAGAAGCAGAACATCAATGAAAAATCCATCAACTCTTAACTAGTAAGTACTCCCAGTTCTGCCAGAAACAGAAATTAAACACAATAAAAACGCTGCAACTCACTTTATATCTTAACTAGATGTTCTTTATGAACATTATTTCTAACATGCAGAGCCGTGACCCAGTTAATTGCACATAATTAAGTGGAGTCACAAATATGGTATAGCACTGACAGCAAATACTAAGAGCCTTCAGGGGATGAAAAAGTTTAAAAATAACCTTAATTTGTTCAGGCCTCATGAACTTTATATCAATGAAAATATCATTAGAAGAAGGTGTCCTAATCTACAGGTTGAATGGCTATAATACACAATGAAGGATTTACTCTAGAACTTCCCATTTCTAGGATGCGATTGTACACGTAACTAACCTAAAACGTTTTACCAAAATTGATTAGTCAAATAGACTATGTGACAGGCAGAAGTCTGTTTAACCCTGCTCTAGCGGACATGCATCAGAGCTACTAAAAGCTGTTCTTACAAATGGCACTCATGGACATCTTAGCTGCCAACACAACAGACAAGCTAACCTTGGAAAGGTTCATCTATAAAATTATCCTGGCATTTTGACTAGGCTTGCATACATAAGTCTGTTTTAAAATGAGTTAAATGAATGTCAGTGAAAAACTATGAGGCTTTTAAAAAGGCAATAAAGAGGAAATCTTAGTTTCAGTCTGCCAGTATGAACTCCACAACACAAATATTAAGACCCTGGCTGAGTCTACTATAAACAAACTCTTGCACATTTAGGAATTTTTAACTGCCCTACAGATCAGGAAAGAAAGTCCACATAGAGAAATATACTATATTTCTCAATAGTGCACATCTTCCATAAAAAGGAAATAATACATGGTAGTAACTTTAATCAGACATCCGATTTCCTGAAGTTTCAGAACAGAAACAACCATTTTTGCTCAAAAATTAAGCACTATAAAATAGAACAGAGCCAATGAAAACCTGACACTACAGTGACTAATCATGCTGCAATAAGCACAAACAGTCCAGATCATGAATAGTCTAATGCAGACACAGTACTGTAAGTCATCATGTATTCTCACCTGCTCAACAGGGAAGAGAGGAAAAAAAAAGGGTAAAAAAAAAAAAAAAAAAAAAAAAAGAGTGACAAGCACAGGTAAGGCTGAATTATGATTTAGACTAATGCTTCAGGTACGGATAAATGTAACATTTTCATTAGTATCATTTTGTACGTTAATGGCTGCAATAAAAAAAAAAAAATAATGCAAGTGAGAATAAAGCCCATATTTTTTCTGAGACAGGAAAGCTAAATTATTTGTCTCCAATTGTTATAGCTTCTTAGTGCAAAAAAAAAAATATTATCATAACTTCTTGTATTTAACAGTGTTATTTGCTTCAAGTTTAATAAACTGATCTGTGCTCTTTAAGTAAATACTGTACTGCCCCAAAATGAACACACTGGAGTAGATACACACAGCAATTTGTCAGAAGAAAAAACCAGGGAACAGATAAGGCCTACAGAAAAATTTAGAGATACATGTAGAAAGTCATCCTATTTCCTCATCTGTCTTGTGTTTCTCTGACTGAAGCACGATTAAAAATTTTTTGCCTACCAACTCCAAGCACAAATATTTACCAGAATTTTTCAGAGTTACAGAAAGACCAAGCCTAACACAAAGCAGGTAGAGTTAGCAAAAACACTACTTTAGTTTGACAAAATAATTTGTGTCATTTAACACAAGTCATTACTAATCCCTCAAATGAGAATTAATCATTGATGTAATTTATAGATTTAGCTCTCACATAATCCAGGTCCGATAAGCCTTAATTTTAACATGTGCATTTATCTTGTGTGTGCTGGCAAAGTACATACAATACTTGGTAAATAAGTACAAGTTACCATTTAAAGCATTTTAAATAATATACAAAAAAAAAGCACAAGACCATTGAGAGATTTACTTTCTGCTTCACTTGCATTAAGCAGGCAAGTGGAACCTTCACAGTGAGCAGTCAAATTCACTTGACAGCATTTTGATTATTCTTTTGCAATTGATTTTTCAAAATCATTATATTAATAAAACAGAAAGCAGAAATCAAATCTTTTTGATCAGAAACATGCTTTAAGCTTACTAGTGAATCATTTAAAAATTGTTTTCTCATGATCTTGAATTCCCCCACCTCCCTCAAGTTAAAGAAACATTTTGACAAACTGGAAAATCCACTTTTCACTCTCTCACATTTGAAATACAGCTATGTTTATATATTTAAGTATCAATATCATGTGTATTTGGGAGGGTGGAGGATTCCCCCAGCAGGAAAAAACCTGACCTCTGGAAAAATGTTAGGGCCATTCATATACCAAATACAACAAATATCGACAGTAGGAAATGTTGAAGCTTAAAGTCTGGTAGCAGTCCAGTTGAGACCCAGCTGAGCTTTGGAATATGAAGATGACCCTTCATCTTCTGAAAACTCAAGACATGATTAAAATTTTGGGAGTTAGTAAGGTGCAAAACACAGAGTAAGAGGACGCATGAACACACCGCTTATGTCAATGGAAATTTTATACCCAGTTTTAAAAAGGTACAGACCTGAAAAAATAGGGATTGCTACTTTCTTTAAAACATCTACAAGAGACATGATTGATTTATGGTCTCACTATTTCTCTCAGCTCAGATAGCATCCAGGCGAAAGTAATATAGGCAGACTAGGAATCAATGACTTCACCATTTTAATTCTTACTGAAAATTCCAACCTTATGGTCCTGATTTCAAAGCACCATCTCCACAAGCCATTGAGGAGAAAGAGTATTTTAGTGATACAGTGCTATTTTAATTTGTCTTTTAAAACAAGTAGTAACACAAAGTCAATTCTCAAAGCTAAATAGATAAAGAGAAGACAAAAAAAAATTGAGAGACATCCGACTTAAAAAGATACTAAACAATAACTTTTTGCTAAGAAAGTCTTTCTGATTTGCAGAACAGAAAGCTACAAATACACAGGAGCCCTTATAATATGAAGGAAATAGGTTTGAAAGGGAGTCACCAGCTAACACAAAAAAAATTCAGACAACAGTACATTCACAAAAATGGTGTTTGCTTTCCTAAGAATGAAAACATGCAAGTTTCAAGAGGGATAGCGATTAGAGTCACTGGAACCAGAAACACAGCATGATGCGCCAGCACGCTCTGGAGAAGAATACCCAAAAGAGACAAGGTATTAGCATCCCAAAAATAAGAGAAAACCAGAAACACTGGGCGTATTCACACAGGAACTGGAGGGCAGGACACAGCGCAGCAGAAGACAAAGGCGCATGGGTGAGATGTCCTCCACCCTTGCAGGGTGCGCCAGCACAAGTGGCCAGCAATGAGCAGCGCTCTCCCACACCTCTCACTTGAGGCCCTGGTGAAGGGAGGTGCCCCTCACCACCCACTGCTCCCACCCAGGGAGCTTCCACACCCTCAGAGTTTCACATGCCAACGAAATACTTGTGAGGCACCATACGTCCCTGGATTTCCTCTTTATTGGATTGCCTCTCTTTATTTTGAAAGAGATGGAGCTAAACTCACAGCATTTGAGATATTATGCGCAAAAATTGGATTTCTTTTTGTAATTGCATCATGGGAGAAAACATTAATGCTTCTACGGTAGCATGCTAAACTTCCTCAGCAGTAAAGAAAGCCAGAAACAACTCAGCTGTGTGCTGATGATGTTTTTAACCTCTTCAGATGCACTACACTTACAAAGCTTACAAACCCCCACAAACATGGGAACACAACAGAAATTTATTTCTTTCTTACCCACAGGAGCAGCAGCAGGAGCTGGCAGCTGCCCAAGGCCTTGAGCCACAGGGCCTGAGGAAAGCAGGCAACTACCAACAGCCCGAGGGACAGAGCAGGGCTGGGGCTGCTCAGGATACCCCATCAGAGGCAGAAGCTGCAGGAGAAGGAGGAGGACACGAGCCCAGAGACTAGCACGGAGCAGCTCACAAAGAAACAATGAGCCCTCAGGGCCGAGCTTAAATGGAGGGGCGGGCAGGGCGTGGGTGTGAGCACAGGTGGGGCTGAGCAGCCGCTCGTGGGGCACGCCCTCGCACCTGGCGGGCCGGGCCATGAGGCAGGCTGGCTGCTGGGGGCAGCGCTGTGGCAGGGCTCAGACAAGGCCTTGGGGACCGGCCCCATGCCCCCCCGGGGCCTGGCTGTGCCGTGCCTGCCAAGGGGCTGAAACAGGCAGGGTAGCAGGAGGGAGAAGCAAGCGAAGCAATGGGGCAGGCATGTGCGTGCAGCTTCACACCTTCCAAAAATGCCTCGGTGCTTGGCTTCACAGCTCTAAAAGCATGCATTTACAAAGGACGTTTACACACACTGCAGTTCACAGCTGTTCCTGCTGGAATCAATGTTAAACTCTCTCTCAAAGGGGCACATGGATTCAATAATGTATTTAAAGAGACACCACCCTGCAGATGGGTGAACTGCTATTGGAGGGCCCTAATTGCCTGAGCAGCCTCACCTGGGCCCACACCACACCCTGCCCCTGGGCCTGGAGCCCCACTTAAGCTCAGCCTGGCTCAGCTGCTGCCTGAGCTATACTGCAGGAGCCCCAGTCTCCAGCCATGCCTGCATGTGGCCTTCCATAAACCTAGGTAATGTATTCTTCTGGAAACATCCGACTGGGTCAAGATGTAACAAATGTGTGTGTGTTTTAATATAACATTTTAAATGTAGCTCTTCCTATGTGAGTCAGGAAATGAAACTTTTGTTAAATATCATAGCATGCTAGTAACTTAATGAAAAAAAGATGTGTGCATATGCATGTGTGGAAAACCTTATTCAACTTCAACAGTTCTTGAATTAGGCTATCCAAAAGTTTCTGGTTGGTTCTTAGAGACAGAAGTAATCAGCAAAGATAATTTGAGATACTGCCATATTAGGAAGCATCATAATTACCTTAAGCAGCCTAGACAGATACTAAAAATTTTAATTATTATTTAGTAAGATTATAAAATAGTTATTAGTATGTTATGGCAACAGTTTGAAAAAGTGTAACTGAAATTCTGTAAGTACTCAGGAGTTTTGCTTTCCTTTCCTAAGTCTTCATTATCTTTAAGTGAATCCCATAAGCATGATTCTGGGCACAAAGATAGCAATTCATTATTATCTATCCTATCTTAATATATCTGAAATCTACAAAAAGCATCTGTTTTGGAAGTGATCCTAATTTAATTGTATACGTATTTACTCAGGAAAGATCAATTGTAGTTAGTTTCTAATATTCCTACTTACCCAGTGAAATCTTTTTGAACTCACAGGAATCTTGTGTTTGTCTTTAACGGGAAATGGATTTCACTGTTAACATTGCAACTAATTCTGAAATTTTGAGCAGTGACATTGTGGTTAGACATCTAAAAAAGCACCTAGAACCTGTATCTCCAGAGCTACTGTTTCACCTCGGCATTGCACATAAGCAAGGCAATAAAAAAATCTACTTGGTAACAAGAAGTGACAAAATACTATGTACCTTTTAAATAAACTGATACACAGGTTTCAAGGAGGTTAATTATAACACTAATTTTGTCCAAAAAGGAATGTATCTGAAATGTTACAAGAACTTTCAGCATTGGGGTTTGGGAGGTTTCTAAGTAGCCTTACTGTCAGGAGGCAAGGGAGGAGTATCACCATTTTCCCTAAAATGCTTGTCAGCTTTCCATTGCCATCAAAGGAAATTTTTCAGAAGTTTACTGAGCTAGTATTGCAGAYGCTTGAATTATCCAATTTCCCATTAAAAGCAGAGAGCTTCACAGATAAGCCTAACTGTTGAAACACCCAATATTTGCCCAATGCTAAGTACTGTTAAATATAGACATCATACGCTAAGTGTCTATTTGACCTGCACTTCAAAATCGCTTGAAATTTGCCAGTGTTCCCCTCCTCACCTCATGTCATCCATTTCTATGTGAATAATGTAAATGTTTCCCATTTCAATGTGTTTTAATAGCGTGTTAAAAACCTTCTATAAAAAGAAATAATTGAGGTTCCATTCTTGAACGTAAATGAGATGGATGGAAATTGGATGAGTAATTATATCTGACATTAACAAATAAATCTGCGTTATATTCACTGGGGGGTTATATGATTTTTATAATGTTATATGAAATTATTCAGCAAAATTCCAGATTTAACTGAGTTTTAATCAAAGTATAGCTATAGAACTGCTAAGTCTAGCCTATAGGGAATGGATTACACTCCAGCTTAAATTCTTTTTGCTATATGAAACTATAATAYATCAGAGAAACAGAAGTATCAGTGTGGTTTTCTTTTTCCTTTTACCCTCCTTAAATCATATAATGTAGTATTTGTGAAAATCCTGATTTAACAGTCCCTACAGTGTGATGCTTCCAAGCAACCACAAAACTATTACAAGGAGAAAGCAGAGCAGAGTAACACCTCCATAACAATGTGCTTTAATACAGTCTTGAAATAGATGAATATGCTGTTCCCCGAGTGAAGCAGATTAAAGAAAGAACCCAAGAGCTAACAAAGCTGATAGAAACTTGGAATTTTTCTTCTGTGCACAATTCTAAATTAGAAGAAAGGAAAATTATTCTGCTCCAGAATGTAAAGTAGATGTGTCCTAGTTTTGCCTGCACAACAAATTCTAACATCCTTTCAGGATGGCTGAGTTGCTCTGCAACATGCAGACTTGAGTAAGACAAGTTTAAGACGCATCCCTGCAGTCTGTGTTTTCTATCAGTCATCTTTCTCTAGCCAGTTCTGTGATTTCTGGCCTGCCATTAGAGGAAATCCCCATTTACAGTGATGGCTGTTCTGTAACTTAAGTGTCACATGCTTCCTTAACGAATTTAAGTGTCTAGTACACAGTACGGGACACTGCAGTGAGCACCAAATGCCTGTACTAAGGGTATCAGTATCTCAGGTTTTACTGCTGTCCCTTATCCAAACCTCTTTGAGACCTGGCCCGTATCACCTCTGTGTTATCTTTATTATTCTCAAGTACAGACTGTATCTTGTGAGGAGCCGTGGAGATTATAAAACAATTAAATTGCACAGGTTTTAAAGAAAGCCCAATAAAATATAAGTGCAAATTTTTATTAAAAAAAAAAAAAATCTATTTGTTATGCTCAGCTCCACATTATGTTCTGAAGACAGAAAAAATAGATAGTAACTAATAGAAGCACTTACAGTGGTGAATATCTTTGGAATGATTTGTAAGAAGCCAAAAAAACTTATGCAGTGACATGTTAGAAACACCCTGTTTATCAAAAGAAGGAACTTTCAAGATTCATTATTAAATTCCAGTGCTGGAACCTGAAATATGTATTTTAAAATAACACTAAAACACTGTAGCTTTTTATCCTACTGTCTGAGAAAATCTGTTTTGTTTCACAGAATGTATGCCACAATTTTCACTTTTATTTTAAAGTCTTTATTTAAGACTATAACTGTTTATAAGATCTGCTTTATCAGTATGTCTTCTAAACAAAAGGACAAACAACAGCAGATGGTATACAATACTTTAGAGGAAAAACAAAGAGGCTGCTAAGCCTCTAAAAATGGGGCAAAAATTGATTTCAGATACTTTCAAGGAAGAAGTATATTCGTGCTTTTATAACTTGTGTGGGCTTTGTTCCATATATTCATTGTGCTACTATCCTCTTCAAAACGTACTTCAAAGTCAGCTGGTGAGTGTCAGTATACTCAGAGGGTTTTGGAAGTCTTTTTTTCTCCCTCATGCTTTAGCTCATTTCCTTCCTTCCTTGTCATCTTCTGTCACACTACCTGCCTTCTAAACACTTGGACTGACAGTTTATCATTATCTCTGTTTATCTGTTCAAACTAACTGGCATTCAAATAGCTGTGAATAAAGGGATCTATGTATGTTATCAATATCTGCACAGCTAATTGCTGTACCCTTTGTGCACATCAAGTTGCACAGGCATCCATAACCTCCAAAATTCCATTTTTTAGAATGAACAACTTACCTTCTCTACTTCTATCAATAAAGAAAATATTACATATGGTTCAGATATGCTGTTAAAAACTGTGGGAGGCACTCAGTCCGATGCTGCTTTTATCACTTGTCACTCTGAAATTATAATAGTAGCAAGAAAGTAAAAAGCTCTTGCATCTTTCTGGAGAGCTAAAATAGCATTTCAATGCTACTTTTGGATCACTCAGATGCAACTCTGCAGGTCTCTCCAGCTTTGCTGTGAAACAGATTTCCTATACAACGTAAGAACATAATACTTTCCATTACTTGAGATGTACGCTCAGAAATGAAAATCCTTCTCCTAGATATTCTGCCAGGAACTCTGAGACCCAATAGTTAAAAGAAGATAAGACAGATAGAAAGAAAGATATGAAAGATGCTTTTTTTTTTACCGTGTAAAGATAAGCTATTATATAGAAAACAGTGACATTGCAAGAGGTTTGCTTGATATGGTCTCAAAGTCAAGTATTTTCCATGGCCTTTTTACAACATTTGAATAAAATTCATACAAATTGGAAGAGTAAAAGAGGTATGACTTATGTTGCATATCAAAACCAAAGTATCCTTTGATTACCTATATTTACATTACACAAACTGTACTTGAGACTGAGTAGGTCCAGAGGTAAACTAAAAATATTACACTTAACAAGTAGCAAAGGACCTTAGAGAGAAAATTAACAAGCGACTGGATTGCAGAGTAACATTTCCCAAATGCTGTTTTGTAAGATGTTGGTACTGAAAAATTCCAGATTCTACTTTATGCTTTGCATTTGAATGACAAGATTTTCCTCAGTGAATGGAGRGAGTTGTTTGCCATGGTAAATTTGCTGATGCTAGCTCATTAGAAAGGTTTCTTCAGTTTAAAATAGTAAGACCTCACTGAACTTTTCCTGCATAACCTCTCCTAACCCACTGGTCACCACTATAACAAGATGGGTAAAAAGTCATCTCCACAGAAAAAGGAAGAATGTAACTGATCAGAATTACATTTGTTTACGTTGCTGAACCTGAGTACCTACTAAATCAGACAAGAAATGAAGCCTCCACTAAACAGAGAGGGAAGAAAGATGCCAGCTGAAGCAGTGAGAAAGAAAAAAGGATAAGGAAAATACCAAGTTCTTAGCCACGCAGGCCTGATTTTACACTACAAATCTGTGGAACTGCATTCAGAAGGTAGAAACATAAAAACTAAGGGAAGGATTATGACACTCAGAAAAATTCAAAAAGAAGTACTAAGATAGCCAAGGAGGGGCAGGCACAGACATTCTCCATCTGACAGGTGTTCAGATGACGCAGAACCTAGAATATCTCTGGCTAAGCTGCAGTCCTAAGAGATGTTATCTCTAGATGCCACAGTGAAATCTAACAGGGAGCAAAAGCAGAGCTATTCAAGGTTCAAGCATTCCTTCTTTTCCACTTCCCTCAGAAACATCACAGGACTGTATTTTAAACTGTACCTCTTGTACTTGTGCTTTACCATGGTACGCATTTCTGCCTGAGTGAAATGTCCTTCTTCCTAGATTAGTATTTTTTTGCTTATCATTCTCCACAATGACAATCTATGTCACAGTCATCTTGTAAATAATCTTTAATACTTTGCATCGTTTTAAAACTCAAGTACAGATCACCTGCATAAATTAACCTCTGAAGTCATCTTTTAGAGCAGTCTGGATTTGGCTGCAGATTTGTAGTCTTCTCTTCTATGTTCTTTATTCAAATGTGCCTTGATTATTAATCAGCGTGACATTGTCTTTGTGACTGAATTCTTGCTTTTTTCCTATAACCTACATTCTCCTTAGTCATTTTTATTTCCTTTCAAGATCTCTCATTGACAACATCTCATTGCTTTCATTTATTTACTTAACTGGCATTCACATAACTCTGAATAACATGATCTATTAATGTTATTGATTTTTGCTAGGCTGCATGCTGTATCTGTTGTAAACATTGAAACTTTTCAAGGTTGTGTTCAGGTATTCAAATCAATTTATAGACTGAACTACCAACTCCCTCCTGCATTTTCTTCCCACTAATTACAAGATTTACATTTCAGTTTAATAAAAAGAAAACTATGTCACAAAACAAAGACCTTTACTGTTTTAATCACAGTGTTAGCATTCTGATACCTATAAATACCTATCTTTTATGGACATTCTGTTAAATGTTATTTTATTGCTTTTTTGCATGACTTTGTATTACTTTTCTACTCTGATTCGCATCAAATAGTACCTCACTCCTTGAAAGAAAGCCAGTGAATTGGCCATTCATCTGTCTTTTATGAGTCCACGATCATCTAAATAACAGGAAAACTATATGGTATGAGAAGTCAAGTGACTTTTTTTTCTGCTCCAGGCCTGACTGAAGGTAAATTGGTATTTTTACATCAACTCCATCTCCATATAAAAATGATATATAGCTACTACAGGTTCACGAAAGATCAGGAAACCCGCAGCAGGTCATCAGCTAATATCGAAGGGTAAACCTAACTCTGAAAGCTGATATAAACAACAAGGTTATGCTCTTATGCAACAGAACTGTTTGCCTACATCTGTCAAGTTTCATACGTGTGGTACTTTTAATTTTTTTTAAATTAATCATCTTAAATCAAGTTAAAATCATGAACTAAGTTAGAATCACTGTCAAACGTGCAAACAAACTGAAGGGACCAGGAAAGTAGTGCTGCCATCACTGATGTAATTTGACCAAGAAAGTTCACCAGATCCTAAGAACCTTCTTTATCCTGAGAGCCCACATTTAGGAAAAGTTGCATATTACATTAAAACTCATAGCACATTAAAACTCAGCAAAATTTTCTCTGTAAAACAGTAAATATAAAATCCCCTAGTGCCATTTTAGCTGTACCTCAGAAAGAGAACAATACTTTAAAAATGAAACAGCAACACTCTAAGAAAAAAAAAAAATTCCACGACCCTTGCAAGCACTGAAAAATGCTATTAGCTTGCTACAATGTGTCTGCTAAAATAACGCATATTCTACTTAAGTGCACAACACAACCTAATATAAAATGAGGGCATTCTTTTTCCCCAGTGTGATGTAAGGCAAACAGAGCAAGTAACGCTGAGAGAGAGAAGCCCTCACAAGCTATATACTCTCATATAAATCTTTATTAGGCTATCCTTTGTATTCTGCCTCTCATGACCCCACAACACAGATTTCCACACAATTTTCCATTCACTGAACCAGAAATGGGAAATCCTGCAGTAAGCTTTTTTTTTTTTTCCAGAAGGGACGAAAAAACAGCATGAGCATGGAGAGGGTGCACTTTGTGTGTATAAGAAAAAAGACAGACTTCCCTGTCTCACATTAAAATTTGCTAAAATGAAATAACAAAACTAGACAAAAAGAAAATGCGAGAATCTTAGACCACAGAAAAGAAACAGGAGGAAGTTCAGCTTTGCCCCTGAATAAAAGCCTATGTTTTCAGCATATTCACAAATCTACAGAAAAGGCTTGGATGGGCTATAATATCACTATCTCATCAATCCTTGAAAACCTGAGAGGGCAATAGCATCAAGATGAATGAAAGAGCCTGTGCTGTTTGCAGTATACTATGTGTGCTGGTCCACACAATTATAAGTACGTTTTTGAAACAAAACATTTTAAGAAAGCTATTTCATTTCTTTCTGCAGACGACACTCTGTATTGCCTCAGGGACATGTTATCTGGAGATTATTTTCTAGTTGTCTTTGTTGTTGTTGCCAAAAGGCCTCAAAGAATGAAAAGGTGCTTTTGAATGATAGGAAGCATATTCTGTAAGGGCATTCACAGGCTCACTGACCATTTACTGTTATTATTTTTCTCTTTGCATTAGGTTTTACAGCCCTTCTCAGGAAGTTGCATTTGAAAGTATTTTTAGAGATATTAAATGTACTTATGATAGTTTTACTTTATACAAGTGAAGCCAAGAAGAAAATAGAGTTATTTGGGGGTTGCCCATCACAACTGTATGATTGTGACCTTAACCTAAACCTGGAAATCCTTACATCAATTTCAATGGATTTTGAACTAAGCCCTCTGAAAACATTGGTTTCATTAGTGAGTTAATAATAAACATAAATTTCAAAAGATTTACCGGTTCCTTTTACACAAGTCAGAGACTCAGATTCTACTACCTGCTTCTGTTGTTCTGTAATAGTAAAAATATTAACTTTGGCATGGATTCCAAGGAGAGTGCCATAAGGTTATAAACTCATTCTCACTCTCTAACTCAAATAATATACAAAGCAATTAATTAGTAAAACAATCCATTAGCACGCAATATACGAAGTGAAATAGTAGCAATTTTGCAGTGATTGAGGGAGGGCTAGAAACTTTGACATTTCTCTATGATAAGCTTCATGTGCTTCAAATTCCATTGAAGTATCTTTGGTAAAAATTACTGTACTGACAAAAAAAAGAACATGCAATATTATATATGCTTGAGACTTATTTCTGAGTAAATAAACTCTAATCTCAGGGTGGGGGTAGAGGAGACTGGAACGAAGGAGTGAAGGAAAGGGTGGGGAGGAAAGGTGTTTCAATATTTGTCTTTTTCATTCTCACTACCCAAATCTATTTTAAATCACAACAAATTAATTTTCCCCAAGTCGAGTCTGTTTTGCCCAACAACAGTAACTGGCAAGCCGTCTCCCTGTCTTTATCTTGATCCATGAGTTTTCTCATCCTGTTTTCTACCCCCATCCCACGGGGGGTGCCTGGCTGGCTGTTAGCCAAGGCTGACCCACCACACCTCCCAGTACTGATACAGAAACACCTCAGAAGGTATTATTCTTCTCTTAACATAGTGGTCCCATGTTGGGGGAAATTGATGTTGCACCAGCTACGTTTGGGTTAATGCATGAGGCTAAGAAAGCTTGTATAATATTTGACTTCAGCTCTTCATACACAGTTACAGATTCAAGAAAGACATAAAACCTCAATTCACTAAAGTTTTGATTCGCAAGTGCAGACCTCTGCTTGAAAATTAGTAAGTGAAAGAAACAAGTCTAAATGAGTCCTCCAAATAGGGAAAATTATCCTCAGTAGCTTATCCTCAAAGAACGTCATTTTAAAAGGAAAAGAGAAGAGATGTATTGAAAAAAAAGTGTATTGAAAAGATATCAAAAAAGAAAAGTTTTAAATCTTCACCTACAATTTCAAATGGAGAAGGTGAACATTAACAGTTTCAATGACCTGACTGGGCTATGGACATGATTTTGTAAGATTATCTAACACAGAGTCACTAAAACATGTTCACTTCAACCTAAACAAGAGACAGTCTCACAAAAACGAGGCATCGCAATCTGCTGAGCTTATCTGAGCTCTGTCAGAGGTTACAAAAGCTAAAAGGCAAACTAACATTTCTCAAGGTACCAAATGATTTTTTTCACATATTTAAAACTTCTCAGAGAAGAACCCAGTGAGACAGTAAATCATGCAAAAGATAAACACCACATTATACAATCTAGATTCTCACTAATAACAGGGAAAATGGCCCAAGAGGGCAGTGCCACAAATCCTAAAGTCATGGAACACACTATTTGCAGAAACTCATTAATCAGTGCTTTCTCAATGCCTTGGCTGTATCTCCTAGAAGAGCTGCATAAAGCCAGAGGAGTACCTGCTCACTGAGAAGAGTCACACCTACAAGGGTCAGGTGAAAGGATAAGGGATTTTGGTGCTTTAGCTGTTAGACCAGGTAAAGGAAGAATGCAATGATTATACTGACTGTGAACTTGCTTAATTACAGTCTAAGTGAACAGCTGAGTAGAAACGGTGCTTCCTTACAACTCAGTCAATCACAAACGTCCCTTCAGAAAATGCCTGAGCTGTGTAAGCTTTGTTACTAAAATATTAGCACATTTAAAGTAGCAAAAGACCAGAGATAAGTTTAAAGTGAGCTTGAAATGCCAATTCAACAATTTAGCTTCCTCCTCAAGCTGCCACTGTTCATTATAAACAATTACAGTGACTGTGGAAAATAAGTTATAAAATACTCGTTTATGCTGGCACAATGTTAATATAATGGAAATGTGTTTGTTCTCTGCATGTCCACATAGGAGTCTACTTGAAGAATTTGGCCAAATTACTATTTTTTCATGAATTATTCTGAGACCAATACTGTAGTGTGTACGTATAATGTTCTTACTACAACAGACATCAACACCAACGACAACTCTTTCATTCCAAAATTATTTTTCACCTTGTAACTACAGAGATAAAAAAGCAATATACTTCTGGATCCTTCATCCACAAATATTAATAAGAATTAAAATGCTTCTACTATTGCCAAATGAGCAAATTAGCAATAACCAAGGATTCAACAGCTTTTTGTCAGATTAAATTTGTGAAAGGAAAACAACAAAATTAATAAAGAGCCAATAAAAATAATAAAGAACCTTTTAGAAAATGCATAGCCATGCTATAAAATCTATTAAGTAGAACATATGTTGTAACTGCAGATGTAGAGACCTACAACGCAAAAGTGAAGAGAAGGACTCCCAAACACCTGCCTGCATGTGGCTATGACAGAGTTAAAAATAAATCTGATCAAACCTGGTTAAACACAGATCTATTTGCTATGTCACTGCTAATTGATGTCCCACCTGCACTGTGACAGTTGCCTACGCAATAATTGAGCAATTCCTATCACAGTGCTGGAGAAATAAAAAGTAAAATAGAAATGAAAGCGTGTATCACAAACTCCAATTCTGTTACAACTATGCTAGCCACATTAATTCCTTCTTTATTAAGCAAAAATAGAATCAGATCACTTAAGATCTCATATAAAATGAAGAAAATTTGGATACACATTTGTTTCACTGGGATTAATTTAGATCTTTAAAACATGATATTCTACAGTAGAGTGATTCATGGAAGACTTGGAAATAAAGTTGGGGGGAGGGTGTATGAAACCTTGAGAAGCCAATTAAGTTCTCTGAACTCCACTGAGGTCACTGGAAATGCAGCGCAGGCTTACTCTTAGCTTGGCCTGGCTCAGCTGTTATTTGTTATCTTTACCAATTCTCATCTTTTACATGTCCGTAGAAGAGGTTTGCCAGCTGCTGCGTATACGGCTATTGTACAACATAAACTGGTATAGTACATAGGACAATTATTCACTTAAATAGGTCTATTAATCATTACAGTTTGTCATTTCGCACATAAAATGGGCCTGTATTCATTTTTTTCTGTGTGAAGCAGGCATTTTAAAATCTTTCACTGTCAAACAGGCCTGTTACACAGCCAGTGCCATCTTTAATGCCGTTTATTTATCAAACTTAATGTAATAGGATCCCTTGACATAGTACACTGATGAAGAAGTGAGGTTCATTTTCAGAATGCTGAAATGAAGTAAACTTCTAGTAGCTGATATTCTTCACGCTTTCTGTAATACACAAATATATGTACTGTCTCAATGTGCAGTAATTTCTACAGCAACCCACAGATTTTGTAAGAGGCAAAGAAAAAACTTGCTATAAGACCTGTTAATCACTGAAAAGTGATATTGCAAGCTACAGCTGTGGTCCAGTGATTCACAGATGTAGTTATAAACTACTGACAGATGATTCTTAGTTGTTGCCATATAAGAAGTATTAGCAACTCCTGGATTTAGGTAAAATGGTGTATTATATATCATAACTAAGAGACTGGTTTGTGAAAACAATTCCCTCCTGCAATGATATGTAACTGCTCACAGTCTCCAGAGGAAACAAGATCTTTTTCAGTTCATACTGCAATAAAAACCAAACCAACTATAATTCTCAGGATTTTTTTTTAGGGAAAGAATAAAAAGCATTACAAATCTCTGTTACCAGTACAGCAAAACTTTAAATGTTCTGTGTGATAAATATTTACTGCAAGTTATATGTGTATGAGATCTGAAATTGTACTTTTTCTATTTGTCAGATGCAATTACTTACTATGTACTAAAGCACACAAACAATAACCATTTACACAGTGTTAATTACATTACTTTTGACAATCAAAAATAAGATGGCTGTCCAACCTCTTTCTTTCCCAAGCCCAATGTCCTATCTTATAACCTGAGACTATTGTTATGAGATGCAGTCTTCAGATAAAATTCCAGAGCACAGCTTAATCAATAGACACATTAAAAAAAAAGAAGATAATATCACCATTGTGTACTCACACAATGATTTGTGATATTTCTCAAATGCTGTTAAAAAGTAGAATTGCTTTTTAAATGCTGTTTTGTGAATTGTGATATTTCTTAATTTGTGAGAATGTGATTTCACAAATCTCAATTTGCGAAATGTGATATTTCTCAAATGCTGTTAAAAAGCAGAATTGCAGTGTTTATCGTGGGTATAGAGACTTTTGCAAGAACAGTCACAACGTTTTATAGTGTTCCCATCAATAGAGCTTTCCACTTGTAATACAACTCATTAGGGAACGTGCAGGTTGATAAACCAGAATTTTCTAAAAGGCAAGTGATAAGCCACCAAATACAGAAGTGTTTCTTGTATTTCATGTGGTATTTATAATCAGTCCCATAAATGCAGAGTAAAAAAGATCATGACAGGAGCTGCTACTTCAAACATTGCACAATGTTCTGAGCAGATACGTGCACTTTTTCTCCTTTTGCAAGGTATGTTACGTAAGCGTGCAACAGGCACAGGCTAGGAAAATAACTCTGTAGGTAGCTATTCCCTCTTCCATAACGATTTGGCCAAAAAATTAATGGCAATCTAACCAATGGCAAAACTGGGAATTTTCCAGCTGGGCCTTTCCCCCTGCCCCCCCCTCAGAAAATACAGGTTCCAGATTTTTTTCTGGAAACGTTCTTGTGGGAGAAAAGATGACTATATATTTTCTAATGAAAATGAGAGACAGAGAACACACCACAGAGCAGCCAACAGCCTTGTGATACAGGGTAAGTCAGGTCAAAGTATTTGGTCTTATACAGGCACAGATGGAATCTGAATGCGCCCATTTTACCTGCTGGGGAAAAAAAAAACGAAACACTAACCACCAGTATAACACAGGAAAGCACGGCTCTCTAAAATAACTAAGTAAATCTAACTCGCCCCACATATGTTTCTATTCTCCTTCCGCTATCTCCGAGACTCACCCACCCTCTTGGCGAGCCCATTTATTTTGCTGAATCAGCAGATAGGTAAATAAAGGAAAAGCAGTTTGCTTCTAGTTAGCAACCTGAAAGGTGCACAAATGGGCCAGGCAACCACCAGCACCAGCACAGGGGGAACCGTATGGGCAAGAGCAAGGCTTGTGCCTCTTCAGACGCAGTGAACTGCTGGACTGCCTCAGCTGCCAAATCAATCCACAATATCATGTGCCCTGCCCCAATAAATACTTCACTAGAATAGCTTCAAGAAGAAACTGAATCTGCAGGCCAAAAAACTGAACCTCGATTTCACATATCCTAAATCAGTCTTCTACTACTTTGTCATTGACAAAGAGGAGGAATTATTGGAGGATTACTTTTTCCTCCAAAAATAGACTTTTTCCAGAAAGGGAAGTGGTTTTTTTCCCCAGTCAGCCCTATTTGAGGCTGACATATGGAGCATGTTAGACATAAGGGAGAGTGCAATATGTTTTGAGAAAATTCACAGTTTTCTAACCTAGATAATGTCAGCAGAAATTTCTTTATTTGCAGTGTGTATAATCAAAGCCAAGAGAAGAAAATATCTCAAAAAAAAAAAAAAAAAAAAAAAAAAAAAAAAAAAAAAAAAAAAAAAAAAAAAAAAGTAAAGTATTTCTGTAGAGGATGTAAGAATAAAATTTTGGGAAGACAAGTAAATACTTGGAGAAGACCCAAATGCCATTTTTAAAGGTTTAAATTTTAATTGAGTCCAAGATGTTGGACTCAAACCAAAACTATCAGCACCTCAGATCCCAGTAGTAGTTCATAATTACATTTTCTAAATTAGTTGCTTTGTCCTACAGTAATACCATAGCAACCCAATTGAACAAAAAGAAGTAGAATTTATAAACCAAGTGTTGTGGAGAAAGACTAGGGATGTTATGGATGACACTGTTAATTTATTTAGCCGACAGACTTTGTCTGTAAAGACAATCAGATTCCACTTGTTCAAATTGTCCATCAAATGTGTGGTGCCTTGGGTTAGAAATATGTTCTTCACCTGAAACTGTTTTAACAGCAGGATCCTTTTGGCATGATGCTTTTCCTGAAGTACTTAGCAGGGCAGAGCAGAGCACCTTTGTTTGCTTTGGGCACTGATTGCTGCTGTTACGTAGCCATTTCAGAACAACAAGCACCTCATACCTTTCAGATACAGTGTATTTGGCTTACCAAAAATGAAGCTGCTTTGACTTGTGACATTCTTGTTGTTTCCCTATTTTATCAGTTTTTAATAAAGTGTTTATCCATTTAAAATTTGAAGCATCTAGCACGTAAACTGGTTATTTCTCTTTTGATTCATTTGCTTATCTAAATTAATAACAGACTCTATATTCTTTCCATTAAAGTTGGTCTACAACAAATATCAACAGCTATTAACAATATAGAGAATATCTTCTGAATATTGTACTCAATTGTTGTTTTATAGGCCTATATTTGGGTTCATAGCACATTCCAAAGAATAAATGAATAAATGAACTGCAAGTTAAACCTCTCTACAGTCTACAGCAGTCAGATATCAGGTTCTATTTAAACACAGCATAAAATGAAGTATAAAATTATAAGCTCAAGAAAATAAGTTAAATATATAAAATTAATTAAAAGCAGTAGTCACTACATATGAAGTCTTTCAGCAAACCATTCTACAACTATGTTATGCCATTGGATTGTACTCAAGTTATGAAGTAAAAATTATTTCATCTTAAAAAATAGTCGAATTATCATACATAAACCCAAGAATTTTAAGTATATGTCAATATTTTCTCCTTGACACTTTTTTCTTAATTAGACTCCTTTTTTACTACGTTTCCAGGAAAAGGATTCAAAGAAAATCATCATGATATTATGCGATGCCACACAAGAGACAGGGAAAGTCTGCAAATTATTCTTCGAGAACGAAACCAAAATGCATTTCTGTCAAAATTATGTGTTTTCTCATGCAGTGCAGGCTTCCAAAGATGAGATATACCCAGAAAGCATTAATGTGGAATGTGAAATGCAGAAACTCCAGTAACTGTAGACAACTCCCAGGTGGCCTCTTGCCAAAATTTCTTGATGAGTATACAGAGTGCATCCAATTTGGATTTGTACTTTAGCCCTTGGGAAAGTCATTATGTATCTAAGGGAAAAACAATTCTCAAGTTTTACACGCAGGAACACATTTGCAAAAAATTCCTGCTATATTTGACTATGCGTTTCTGTTATAAGTGACTAATATAGGGAAATGAGCTAATACAAACAGAGAGAAAGATCGTGTCTACCACCCTCATCTTTAACATAAAGTGGGAACAATGATTGCGGTTTTTCTTTTCTCCTTTTTCAGGGTAACTCTTTGGAGAACTCTGGTTCTGATTCAGACCTTGATAAAGTCCACTAAAAACAGCCCTCACCGATTTCTTGTTTTCTTTGACATCACTGATTACACTTGTTTGCTGGCTCCTAAACATCTCTCACTCTCATCATTGTAATCCTAAATGCACTCCTGACACACACACTCCTCTCTAGACCGTTTATACTCTAACATTACCTTTCTGCCCCTGTTTTGGGCAAAACTCCACCTCACATCTTATGAGGTCTCTCATCATCCAACTTAAAAAAAGAAGTACCTTTAACATCAATGCTGTAAGAGGTATGAGTTTTGCATATCGGGTTTATAGATAATTTTAGTCCACAATCCATCAGTAACTATGTCTAATCCCACTGCATATGTGCCTCTCCTGCCTGGCTGTTCAGTTTCTTTATCATTTTACTGTAAAAATTTTTGAGTCAGAAGATGTATTATGAATCCTGTCCTTTTACTTAACTGCTCTCTAAAAAAATTGCTGTGGTTTCAACCTGTAACTTTACATTAGCTTCCCTCCTAGGTCAATGGAAGATCAATGGTTAATTTCCCCTCTGCAAGCAAAAAGTCATTTTAATAGTGTATCTGTGGTCATTTTCTATTCCACTCTCTCACAGGATCTATCCACATTTTGAGTCTTCCTCCAAAAAATTTTTGGGCTGCTAATGGAATTATTCATTGGGAGAAACAACATTTTCCAAATAATTGTCTAACAACGTGTGCCTAAATTTATATTTAAATGCTCACATAGTTGACCTGATTTTTTCCAACAATACCTACACTATGTGGCAAACTGGACGCTTTATCTAAAAACAGAGCACTGTTTCTCTGCAGTGTTCATGAAAGAGTAAATATTTGAAATAACATAGGAGCCAGGATAAAAAGAATCATTTTGATAGATCAGGTATATATTTCTATAATTTAGTCAGTAAAAACTTAACAACACTTAAAAAAAAGTTAGTTCTTCTGAAATACAGGAGCAGATGATAAGATACATGGAATATCTATGAACAAAATTTCAGTTGTTTCTAATCTGTTATTTTTCRCTAAATGATTTATTTGGAAACCCACATCCGACAAATAATCTAGCCTATAGCCTCATATTTTCGTGGGGATAAATAAATTAAAATTACATTACTATTTCAGAAGTGTTTATCTTCTTATTCGCAATAGAGGCTTGATCCTATCGTAATGGGATACTATTGCCAATTAAAGATGAGTGGAACAGATAGGCTCACTTCATGTACATACCTGTTAGAAATTGTTGGTAAAGACTGATAAAAATGCATACATTTAAAAAAAAAACCCAAACAAACAAGTGACTGGTAAAAATCAATCTGACACATTCTTTTCCCCTCTTCTTACTAGCCATGAAAATATTTGCATCCTTTTAGCTTACAAATACTTGGCTTGGCGTGGACTTTCAGGGAAAATAGTGGGAGAATGGCAGGTAGCAAGTACTAAAACTTCCAGAAACAGCGTGTAAAGAATATAGAGAAAATATTCTAAAATTCTAAAAAAAAAAAAAGTCTAAAAATATTGTACTTTGATTTTCTGTTCTTTAGATTAGCTCTTTTTTCCCAGATCTCAATCTCTACTGCTCACTTAAAAAGAACCCTTAACAAGCATATTGCTGAAGTACAAAAACATATGAAGTCCCACCTTATTTAGGAGTTTTACAAAATGTATAGAGAAATCTGAGTAGATCATAAATACGTAAAAAAACCCCATAATTTGTTTGCTTTTGAAACATGCCCTATATCAAAAATACATTTCATAAAATTGAGGACTTTGGGTATAAAGTTCAGTGGAAGTGTGCACTGGTAAATGAAAAATTTGTCATTCCAAAATGACAGACTATAAGTCAAGATGCCAATCATTAGAGGATAACAGATGTCTTCAATTGTCTGCTGGCTCTTTATTTTGATTTTATTGTATTACACAGAGATGGCCAGGAATACCAAAAGATAATACTTCTTTATCATGATGAACAGCGCACATTTGCCCTACTGAGCAGTTAAAGTAAAGAACAGAAATGTCCCAAGAAATAACATCAGCAGTATTGAAAAGGAAATGTCATGTTCTCAGCAGCTACCAATACAATGGCAGTAAACACTTTGCATACAAGCCTATTATCCATATTGCCATGCGCAGTAATAGTCTGGTTAAATAAAATTCTTTATTAAAGTCCGTAAAAGTTAAAAGACTAAAACAACTGAAAAAAAGCAACTTGACTGTACCTCCCTTAGACCAGCTAATGAGCGTGCCAGGAGCTGATGGACTAAAATCAGAATACTGAAAATTAGGCTTAGATGGAGAAAGTAATGAGAGAATGTAATTGTTGTGGTTTAACCYGGCAGGCAGCCAAACACCGCACAGCCGCTCGCTCACTCCCCCCCAGCAGCGGGATGGGGGAGAGAATTAGGAAAAAAAAAGTAAAATTTGTGGATTGAGATAAAGACAGTTTAATAGAACAGAAAAGGAAGGGGAAAATAATAATAATAATAATGATGATGATAGAATATACAAAATGAGTGATGCACGATGCAATTGCTCACCACCTGCCGACCGATGCCCAGCCAGTCCCCGAGCAGCGATCGCCCCTCCCCAGCCAACCCCCCACCTTATATGCTGAGCATGATGTCATATGGTATGGAATACCCCGTTGGCCAGTTGGGTCAGCTGTCCTGGCTGTGCCCCCTCCCAGCTTCTTGTGCACCTGGCAGAGCATGGGAAGCTGAAAAGTCCTTGACCACTGTAAACAGATATTTCCTCTTAGATATGTCCTCTGCATGTTTTTAAACTTGTGTTGTCTTAAAAGAAAGGTGGTAATTTAATAATAATGACACAGTAGTAGCCTTTCTCAACTCATTTCTCAACCATAAGAATACATTTATGCCCAACTTTAAAACTGCCTAAATGATTCCCAAAATGATGTACAGGTCAACAGAAAGGATGTAAGGAATAAAGTAAAATTTGAATTTTAAGAAATGTTCCACATTTCAGATGCTTGGATAATTTTTCTTATTGTTATAACTGATTTTTAAATTAAAAAAAAAAAACAACTAAACTTTAAAAAACATTCAAAAGTACGTCTTGATACTATTTTCATACAACAGGTAGGCAGCCAAGGTTTGACATCTGAGAGTCTGAATCTTTTGAACTGAGGACTTACTCAGTGACAGGTCAATATTAACAGATTTGATCCTATGGGCCCATTGATTCCACCAAATTTGTTAAAATATTCAAGAAATCTTGTTTTGCTACTAGGCAAACTTGCATATTATCTTTGAGTATAGTTCCAAATAAGGCTACTCAATACAAGTATTACAAAGGCATACTTAAATGGTTGGGTTTCTGGGAAGCATAGTTACAAATATGTCCAAACACTCAAAAACCAGAAGTAGCTTTGGCGATCAGTACCACCTGAGCCTCTTAGAGCAGTTAAGGATCTGAAAATCACAACACACATGGCAAATATTAAATCCACAGCTATCACATTGTCCTTTAAATCATTCTTTAACTCAAAGTATCTTCCTTCTAGCTTGATTAAAACTGATGATGCCTTTTGTTTGATCTAGAAAAAAACCACTGGATCCAAAATCTACTTATCTGATGAAAATGAGAATAAAAATTCTATGTCATTAGCAAACCAAATATACCACAGTTGATGTTTTCTTATGTGAAGTATTACAACACAAATAGCAGTAATTTTCAGGCTTGTGGTATTTTTCTAGAGTTTTCACTGATATAAACTCTGAAGTCATTACAATGCTTCTGGGGAAAGGACAGGAACATGCGTTCTCTGCCATGTTGAGCTTACTCCATCAGCCACAATATACTTGAATAATTTCTTATATGTGTTAAATCACACTAAATAACCTCCAGTGAACTATTCTGTCTTCTATGGATAGCAGGTATCATGGTCCTTGTGTATTTGTCATTACTCATGGCTGATTTTGCATCTTTGATAGAGACAGCTGTTAGAAAATTTTATTGACTAATTTCATTTTATTGTTCTGATTATCCCTCAAGGAAAACATAGTCAAATTTTCAGCAGTCTAAGCATTTTAGACAATAAAAGATACATCTTTGTGTAAACGTTTGCATCATCTGCTCTATTACTACAGTAGCTGATGATGAAAGCTTTTTTAATTTTCGGGTAATTAGAAAACATTTATTTTTCTATTCATATTCTTAGGAAATACTATCACTCACTGTTCCCAAAGACTATTTCATACAGATTTCAGGAAAAAATTATAGCCAAGTAAAAGCTACAAGACTTGCCAATTAAAAACAATTCTTCCATCACAAACCCGAACACCTGCTCCAGCCAAAGTACAGGAGTACAGATTTATTTCTCTGACTTTTTATTTCCATCCATACACTCATTTGGAACAATTTTTACATGATCAAAATCAAAAGTCATTTCATGCTGACATCTTTGTCTGAGACTTAAGAATATATATAATTATATTTGAATATCTGAAATATTTATTTGCTGTCAAATTGCTGAACATAATCATAATATTAAATAACTTTTTCAGAGTGCTGGAAAAAACAGTACTTAACTCACTGAAGCTTAATTATGTTTCTGTCGAAATGGTTTAACTGAATCAGGGATGACTAAAATCCCACTAGAATGACTAAATACTCTCTGTATCTTCTTCATTAAAGGCAGAGGCTAGAATAGTAGAGCATACAACTATTTTCAACTGGATTTTCTTTTTGCTGTTCACTGTTTTATATAACATAATGGAACTCCTGTGCTCAACTACATCACTAGGAAATACTGTTATCATAAGTTTTTTTCTGCTCAGGTATTTACTCAAGATTAGTAGAATAATTTAGAAGCTAGATCTAAATATAGATCAAAATAGGCACAGCTGTGAGCCACGGACAACTTGTCCTGGTTTGCATTATTTGTATAGAGAGAAAGATTTACTGGAAATAACTAGAAATGTGGTCAGTAATGTTGACAAGAAAATGAAGGGTGACTGAGTGGTGACTGGGATCACAATTTATAAAATATTCATAGTTTTTCCACAAGTCCTATTAAAGTTATTGGATAATATTAAAAACAAACAAAAAAATCCAGAAGAGTTAGTGACTAAGAATTACTTATGGTTAGTCACCTAACTTCTGGAAAAGTCCTTCGCTTTTCCTACCAAGCTGTTCTTTGAAGGCTAGAGTCCAGTTCTGCTCTCTTTAAAATCACCTAGACACCACCCTATCAGTAAAATACCCTAACTTTATACCTCCAATTACTCTGACATGATTTTATCTTCCATATCTTTCACATATATTGAACACTGAGTTATGATTTGCTCTGTAGTTTTAAAGTTATTATGGTTTATTGAAGATTCAGTATAGTTAATTTTTAAGATTGATGGCTTTTTATTTAAGTACTTTCTGTCAACATACCTGAATTGTTAAAATGTTAACAAAACAAAATTTTGGGAGGAATTGCTAATGACATAAAATGATTCTGTAACAGAAATATAATTGTAAGAGGAAATATCCAGAAATAATTTAATATTTAGAAATATGATATTAAGATCTTGTAAATCATTGCTCCTATCTTTTGTTATTATTTATAAGAAGACATCCTGTAGCAAAAGTATGCTAAGCTGCCAGGACAGTAGCAGTTGGTGCTGCTCTAAGATTCCCTTTGAACAGGCATTAAATTAGCTGATTTAACATTTTACTTGATTTGAAAGAAAGTAGCAGAACTTAACTGTTTCACATTTTTTAAATAAATAGTAAAANAAAAAAAAAAAACCCAAAACAACAAAAAACAAACCTGAAAACTTAAAAAAAAAAAACTTCAAAAAAATTTCAACTGTTGTTTGCAGCTTTATACAAATATCAGCATTTGGTTGACTTTAAAAGTTAGTGAAATTTTTTAGCTTTAATTTTTCTTGGAAACCTTTCTTATAAGTTAGCTTCACAGTATATCAAATTCTCATTGGAGAAAACCGAATTCCAGATCTAATTCTGACAGCTTAATAAAGTTAACAAAATAAAGATGCATCTGATGTGAAGAACCAGAAGCGCAGATAGGCAAAAGTAGATATATGGTCTTAAAACTAGCAATTAATTACAGATAAACAAGAATATAAAGAATCCCAGTAACTTTAAATCTTTTTTTTGTAAGAGGAAATTGATGCAGGCATTCCAATAAGTTACTTACCTAAAAATTGCAATTATAAATGAACATATTTATTTACTACAGGCTAGAATTTAAATCCTTTCCTTTAACTAGATGTTAAATGCATTTTTAGATTTTTATTTTTTTAATTAATAAAAGCATTATCAAAGTGACTGTTATGTTTAGTTGATCATTTTCTTGGAGAGTTGATTATGAAGTGCTAAGCACAGTTTGAGCTAAGTAGCATCCATCTGTTCTGCTGCACTTAATCGTTCTCTTTCCTATAAACTCTCTTAAATGTAAGTACTAATTCTATTGCCCCAGTACCCATTTCCATTTATTTTCCTTGTGTGTTGTATTGTATTTCCTTGTGCAATGTGTGTCAAGTCTTACTAGATTTTTAAAAATTAAAATAATGTCAGTTGATGGCATTCTGGCACTTCAAATTTGTACACTAAACTTAAAATAGGATGTATAGTTTCCACACTTGCAGTTTTAATTTCCATATCAGAATGTTAAAATTTTCATTTAAAAGTAAAAATATTCAAAAGTGCAAACCAAATTTGAAATGGTTGTTGTTAATGTTTGGACATGTTTCCTACAGCGGTAAGCAAAAATTTTCCAAGGAGTGAAAAAATGTATATTCTTGCATACATTAACACATGAAACTTATTTTCTCCAATTTAAGTTTTATATCATAACTTCTCCATAAAGAAGCTCAATTTTGGTGATTGGAATGCTTACAGAAAAAGAAAACATATTCATAAAATTAATTATATCTTCTGACGACTGTATACAGTTACTATCAGCTTTATATAAATAGACCCTTATGCAGAATTTGATTTTAAATATAAAATCTATTTCTTTTTGTATATTCCCATAAAATGAAAGAGTACCTCCCTTAAGATGACTGTGCAAAATTGTCTGTTTTTTAAAGCATCTTAAAAGCTCCAAGTTATAAAGTTACAGGAATGAGTTTTCATTTCACAAATCTCTAGCATGTTTTTCCCTTCTAACGAATTAGAGTTCATTGGCACTGGTTAAATGAGATGAAAGGCTGGAGCTGTCATGTAAAGAGATGGACTGTCATGGTATCTCCTTCATGATGGAAGAAAGAGGGGAAGAGATAAGGAAATACAGGTTTAAGGAGAGTCCACAGCCTCAAACAAAGCAATTTCCAGCCAAACACCACCATGTGGAAAACAATGTGGCACCATGTACATACATACCATGAAAGAGCTATAGCAGCGTTTCCTTCTGCTTTCCAGAGGTCCATCTACTGTCCTCATCAGACCAGAAGTGAGGACCTATTCTTTGCCCTATGAGAATAGACAAAATCTCATCTGTCAACAGTGCTTAGAGAAGCACTGGAATGCAGAGAAAACCAATGCTGCCAGGACAGGGGCACTGAGCCTGGGACACTCAAAGGTGAAAACCAAGAGGAAAAAAATGGCAGATAATCTGACCCTTATATTGATCTTGACCTGCAACTTTTTCAAATGGGAAGAGCATTCCTGAAGATGAAAAGGTCAGACGTCACTGGTAGGAAAGAATGCCACAAACCTGCCTATATAAAATAAGAACAGACAATGTCCCCCACAACATTTATGGCCCCCGCCCTCTTTTCTATTCTGTTTGGGCGACTCTCTCCACCACAGCCTCTCAGCACTAACTTTTTGGTAAATCCCCCCCTTAGTAGGGGGTAGGACAGGACAAAATGATGGAGTGGAGGGGAGCCTGTTAAACTAACATCTTCAATGCCTTCAGGGAAACTAAATGCAAACTGAAGCTTGCTGTGGAGAGGAGAATAATTAGTGGACAACAAGTGTCACAGACTGTGGAGGAAGCAGATAAATTTTAGAAAGAAATATTCTGCTAGAAGGCCTAGGGCAAGAGGCTTACAATAACTTGAATTAACAATAGGGCAAGTTGTGCTAACAAGTGTGCTAGACTATGTAAATACATCTTTCCTCTCCACAACCCTACAAATACAATCTCCTGGAAAGGAAAGGACATATATGCTTAAAATGGAACTATAGTCCAAAAAATAAATGTGTTTTATAAAAGATCCCAAATTCTAAATTTCTGAATTCACAATCTCTGTGATGACATATTTAACCAGATTATAATACTGTTGTTCATACTAACATAGTTAAATTAAGCAAGCAAACAGAAAAACTCACCATGGTACTAATTACAGAAAAACACTATTAAAGAGTACTGCAAACAAATATATCTATTTCATTAAACAGACAGGTGTTTTAAGCACAAAAATAATATTTTCTGTAAATTTACAGAAAAATATATCAGAATCTTTTACATCACACCACAAATAGAAGTGATAAAAAGGGTGTGATTATTTTTTCTCTTCCTGAAGCCAAATTTGCCTGCCAGCTCCGCCTGCTCCTTGTTTTCCCTGGAGTTTTACAAACTTCTATATTCTCCACAGAAAAAAAAAAAAAAACAGATAGCCATGGCAACTGTTCCTACATATGCCATCTAAGAGGAAATTGTGCCCCCGCATCCTTATAGTTAATGATTAAAACCTTAATTCCTTTTTTATATATTATTGGGATATTATTTTAATTATATTTTTTAAATCCCCAATTTTACATCAGCAAAGGAAGTTTGCCCTTGTAGTCAAAGCTTGTTTTTTTTTAAAGAAAAGAGAATAAATGGAGAATTTTTCATTTCATAAGCAATGTTGGGGTTTTTGAAATTTGTTTATTTAAAGCTGCTGTGATGAAAAGGGGAGAGGGACTCTAATTATATAGCAGGACCTATTCATCAAATGAGAATTTAGTTATGCAGAAAAGTCTTCTTAGTTATGTATTTCCTTGCACTATTAATTGTTTTTGCTATTCGCAAATATACTATATCAGTACTTCTCAGTGAACATGCAGCATGTGGACCCCTGCACTGCAGTTGACAGACAGCCATTATTAGCCAGAGTTAAAAGATTTGCATGATCACTGTGCAGGTTTTTCTCAGCAACACTATTAATATGCAAATTTATATACTCCAATTCACCACCATAATCTTTTTGCTTTGATTAGCTCTTATACTCAAAATTTGCAAGATGTGTCCAGCAACAAAGACGTATCTCAGCTTCTCATTTCTTGTTAAATGAGTAATAAACTCCAAGGTCAAATCCAGGATAGTGTAATTACCTCATTAACTGAAAACACCCTCAAGTTATCATTTTAACAGTATTAAGGAGAGGAAAGGCTATGACCCATAACAGTGAGCAGCTCTAGTTCACATTTCTGTTTCAGCTAGCCAATACTGATTGAAGGCTCTAAATGTTTAACCTCAGCACAAGCCAGAAGTTTATTTCTGACGAAGCAAACTTCTGTGGCTTGATGAGACTGTATTCAAGTCATACATAAAAGCTGATTGACTTGACTGATTTGGGGAAAATTTCCTTGAAGAGTACTCACTGTACAGGCTTAGCACTTTCTTATATAGTATTTAATCCTCATTATGCAGCAGCATGGCTCACCATTGATGTATACTAATGAATGTTTCATTCAGTGCATTTCATTTGAAGTTATATTTAAGAAAAAATTGAGAACACATCAATTTTTCATCCCTGTGTTATGATTCTGGTCCTGCAGCCAGCACAGCCATTCATGAGCTGATCACTTCAGAGCAGACTGGCTATTTGGGGGCCAAAAGCCAGCATCACACAGCATGTCTGGTGCTCTCAACCTTCTGATGCCCTTTGTAGAGTCATAGCCAGGTGAAGGTTGCAAACTTTTCAGTTATTGTAATCTTATGATCAAAATAATACAAATCAGTCACTTGAAGAGTCAAACAAATCACGACCACCAAAACAACCCCCTCAAGCTCCTCTAAGCCCCCTACACTGCAGCATCCTTCTTTTTGAGCTGTGTTGTACACTCCTTAGCCAGAGCCAAGCCAAGAGACCGCTCAGAGGCCTGGTTTGCCCATTACACTGCGTGCTTCAGTGTTTTGGCACGAGGTGGATAACACAGGACGAAGGGCTTGCACTCCACTCACCAGAAACAGGCCCCTTGATGTATATTCTTAAATTGCTCAGATACAATTACATGCTAATTTAATCAGACAGATATACTTCAATTGAACAGTATTTAGTACAGCAATTAACTACTGCATGAATAGAGTATTTCAGATGAGATGACAGAGTATGTTCTTTCCCTATGTAGCGTTAGTATTTATTCCAACCTTGTTTCATGAATCACTGTTCGTTATTGTGTTTCTGTACTCACGTTAACCTCAGTTATTAATCCATCTACCATTTGAAAAAGGGAAAAGATGAAAAATCTCTCCTTTCTAACTATTTGCATATTATGAAACATGAGGTATTTATTACTGTGCTCATCTATTTTGATGACACTTGGGAAAAGCCAATAACAACACTGTAACATCTGAATACATTTGAGCCTGGCACCTAAATTTGATTTTAACATCTACAAATCTTGAACAGTTAGCATTAAAGACATATAAATCCCATAAAATCTCATTTAGATGAGAAGCTACTGAGTTCACAAAACCCATTATGAACCTTAATAGTGATGTACTGTTCAGTTACTACAAATTGACTAATCCAGCATTGGGGTGTCTTTTTATCATTGTGGCTTGCTTGATTTAAATAAACCATGTTAGAGATGTTATCATGTGCACAGCTCTGCTCATAAAACCCTAGGTTGCAATGGAAAATGGTTGATATAAAGATTGTAAATAGCAATTTATCAACRCAGAGTACCGAACTATTAGTCTCTATTGCTATCTTGGATTTATTTCATAATTAAAAAGAGCTTATACATCCTCTTTATTATGATCAGAGAGTAAAATACAGGAAGGTCTTCCAAACAGAAATTGAATCAACAATTACATCTAAGATCTAGAGAAAGTCCCTGGGTTCTACAAAGATAAGGAAATACATAACTAAGCAATTATCTATGCAAAGTCATTGAAAAAATGTTATGTTTTCTACTTCCATTTTATCAGAGTAGATTTACAAAAGGAAGAAGTGTCTCCCTTCCTCCTTTATGCCCCACTTCAGATTAGAGTCAGATTTGCCCCCACAATATCATTTCTAAGGACAGTCTATTGCCAAAAGGCAGAAAGACAAGCTGACCGTGATCTAGTAATCTTCCTCAGCCTTCTAATAGTTCATTTTATCCCATTGCATTAAATTAGTTAATGCCTTCTCCAAACAGAAGCAAGAAAATATGAAGCAATCAAAGAGAAATCTCACAGGTAATGTTTTGCATACTTCTGATGCTCCTCACATAAATCTATGCGAAAAAGCAACTCTGACACTTTCTGACCCTTTCCCTGTCCCAGGAAACCATCTTCTGCTCCCTGTGTAGAAGAAATGAATCACAGCTGCTACAACAAGAGAAACAGTCTAAGCCTTGTGACTGCAAATAAGTATGATTTGCTCCTTATTGACTCTTTCATAAAATTCAGTGATTGCACTGGATATGTCAATTACTGTAAATTAATGGCATTCTAAAGCATGTTGCCATTCTTCACTTCCTGCGTCTTTCATCTGGGGATTCCAAACAATTCCAAATAATAATTAAACATTTATCTGTGGAGTAGTAGTTTCTATGGGATTCAGTCATAGTCCAGCCTCTTAAGAGAGAGAGGTAATCACAAGACATTACTCACTAGACAATAGTCACCATTTGTCAAAAATTACAGCAAACTGATATTTAGAATAGTTTTATTTCCTCTACTTAAAGCAGAACTATGATATCCCTAACAGACATACACAAACTTCTGAATGGAACCGTTGAATATGCAGAAGTGAAGCCAGTTCAGGTTTTTCAGATGTATAGAATAAAGTAACCTGCAATTTATTCCACGTTACTTTGTTCTTGCATCACTCTTCCTATGATCTTCTAAAATGATCTCTCTGCTCTTTAACAGTCTGCCTCTTCAATACTTCTCACACTTAATTCTCTTTCTGCTGTAACATATTATCTTCCCATCTTTCTAAAATTCCACCCTGGTTTGCTTTATTTTGTTGTTCAGACAACATTACAGATATTTCTTTTAACACAAGCCTGAGCAGTCAAATGTACAAGTAAGTTTTATGATCAAGGATTAAGTATGAGATACTGAAGTCACAAAATAGGATTTCCCACATTCATTCTGAGCCAGAAGTTTTTACTTACACAGTCATTCTGGACATAAGACGTATAGAGCTCTCTGCATATGATGAGAGTGGTAACAACCCACCTCAAATGGTCATGAATCTTTATGTTGGCTCCTATTAAAATATCTAGTTGTGCCAGTATAGGAGTTTGTAACCTTATAGATGCAAGCAGACATATCCATCATTATCCATTAATAACTCCATCTGATTTTAGTTTGTAAACAGTTGAAGAAAGAAAATGTTATACTCCTGTGTATTCATCCATCATGAAGTTCAATGCAGTCCTCAACTCCTATAATCACATTACAAATAAGTAGTTAATAATAAAGGCTCAGCTGCTCCCTAATGGAAGCTTAGCCAGAAGCCGAGGGTGACCCCAACACAGGCCATGCCCTCTCCGATGGCCTGAGCAGGGTGGGCAGGTGCTAACGGGTCCATCACTAGATCTCCTCTCCACTCCTCAGCAGGGACCAAGGGTAGACAATACCCTGGCGTAGTCCTGGACTAATAGGAATGTCAGAGGTCAAATATTCTGAAGACAACTGAACAGCAAAGAAAGGAAGAGCTCCGTACCAGCAAGATCATTTGGGCTGAGTAACAGGATTATGTTTTTATTATCCTGTGAATTTTCCAGGTTTCAAAATATCACTCAGTAAAGTACCAACACTTTTCACATCCTTTATATAAAGTTGTATTCTTACTCCAGCACAGTTCCCTGTTTTGATTTTCAGTATTGGCAGCACTGATTCATTGCCAGATGAAAGACAAGCACTGACATGATTGCACAGCATATATGTTATTTTCAACATCAGAAGCAGCATACTGATTTACTAACATCAATTAATTTGGAAAAAAAAAAAATCGCAACTACAGTACTAGCAGTAACTGAATTTCTTTTTACATCAAAACCAAAAGTTAATTTTTACTTTCTCACGGCAGCCAATAATCCAAGTGAAAACAAAAGTTATAACCATCACAGAGCCTCTGAGACGACCTTCAGAACACTCTTCCCCCCGAAGTATGCTAATGTGTAATACGGTAAACTACCTCTTATCAGAAAACAGAGATCTTTCTCATTGAAAATTAGGAACAATTACACAAAAAAATTTCCTAGCTGCTACTGTTCTAAAAAACCTCTGAAATAAAAGAAGGAAAATAAATAAAGATCCATTAACATAAACTATGAATAATGTTTATAGGTATATCTTTAAAATACTCACTATTTTCATTTCTATCAGACTGCTTAGCACCCACAGAGATAAATTCCTAAAATAACTGAGCAGACTGCAGTCTTCCTTCCTTGCATAGAGCCCTAGCAGAGAATCCTTGTCGCTACTTACAATACTACAAACACAAGTTTTAACTAGGCTTTATTTTCCTCCTCAGCACAAGTATGATCTTCAGCTGTTGTACCCAGTAGCTGATTAGGCATCATCTATCAAAGGCTGACAGCTTACTGCTGTGTAATAACAGAAATCATTACTACAGGCTAGTTCAAAATCTGAATTACTTAGACCGCTATAAAGGCAGTCTTATTAGGAGAAAACAGACTTAGTGAGAAGTAACTTTAATCATAGTTAGACAATAAGAAACAAACGTGAACAAACCCAAGAAACTAACTTGTCGAACGACTCCACACAGAAGTTAATGTGGGGGGAGAGCTATTCTAGTTTATACTTTTACCTTACATGATCTCAAATACAGGCTAACAAGCGATTGTTAGCGTACCTCTTCATAGCTTTTTTTCACTTACATCAAAGCAAGCCAACAGAGAACACCTTCCTTGTTATACAGACACAGCAGTTCAGAGCAGTATGGGGAATTGTCTCTGCTGGAAGGTATCTCTGCCTGCTGTCAAGCTTCATTTCTGCACCTCCTGGCTAACGCTTCACTCTAGTTCAGTGGCTCCCAAACTAGCAGTTGTGACCTCAAGGGAGATCACAGCAGTTAAAATAGGGTCCTAAGCCAAATAATCCTGTATTTCACAGTCAGAAGTATAGAACTACTGCTCCATTTCTCCTTCTTATTGATCTACTAATGTTCAGTGACGAGGACATGACAGTCCTCCTACATATCTTTAGGCTCTTTTGCGATGGACTGTTTCAGATCCATCATCAGTATGCTTACAAGAGATTCCTTCTCCAATATACCATTTGCTAAAACAAATGACCAAAAAACCTCAGGGGGTTTGCTGTGAAGATTGTTTAATTTGTAAGAGGAAGAAATGAAAAATTATTGGCAAATTCAGTATTGTTGGATATATTTAGCTTCTGTTTTCAAAATGAAATTGTCCAATTAATCATTTTATTTACATTTATGTTTTTAATGCTTGTCAAAAATGTAATTAGGAGCAAAGCTTACACACTTAGAAGCCCGAGGGCTTATGTTTTACTCGTTAGAAATGAAGATGTAGGGGGAAAAAATAATTTAAAGTTGTGATTTAATTCAAGTTGGTTTTAATCAATTTCACTAGTGAACAAAAGCATCAATTATTTGTATACCTCTTTTACTCTTCTACATTAAGCCTTCTCCTCCCCTTTTTATTTCATTTAATCTACAACCAGCCCATTTAAAACACTGGTGGATGCTTCCAGCAAAAATCCTACTCACCTTCTGTTAGAAAATACACATCTATAATCGAAATAACCTGGGTCTGCTTTGCTGCACATCTGCCTCTCCTCTCTTTTCTTTCTTGTCAATCTTATTCTATGCTGCCTAGCCACCTGCTCCTACTTAAACTTCTAAATGTTCTCATTAATTTCACTGCATTAAATGTATATATTAAATGCATGCATCTAAATATGTACACTTGTAAGCATAATGAAGTGCCTTTTTGAGAACTAAGATTTCAGGATGTGTACAGATCTGGGCCTATTTTTTCCAGCAGTTATTACTCATTCCCCTTCAGGCAGAGATCCTAAACACTTTCATAACAACAAAAAACTCCAGTTGCTCAAAAAATTATTCTCAGCTGCAGTGGGCATAGCATTGATTTTGGGACTGCAATTCTGTTCAGATTTTTAATCCCATTCATACTGGTACCTCAGAAGTACCAGACATGCAGATCATGTTCCCAAATGGTGCCCATGTGGCCTCATGCCTTTCCCCTTGAGGTCATGACAAAAATGTCACTGGCTTCAGTGATTCCGAATGAAGCTTTTCACTTAGAGTTCAATTAACTTAAGCTCTTAGAATAAAAGACATCAGAAAAATGTCAGCCACTCATTCACTGAAGGAAACCATTTCAGCAATTATTCATTACTAGCTTAATGGATACATATTAAGCAATCAGACATGTTTAATCCAGGACTGCTGAGAACTGATGAGGAAAAGGGAGCAACATATGTAGCCCTAGCTTACAGACAGTGATGAAAAGCTGGCTGCAAAGCAATAGGGAGTGAACAGCTGAAGACACTTGCAATTCCTGTTTATAGCTATTTTGAAAACATTTTTCTTGCTGGTGCTGAAGAGGAAGCGTCTCAAGAGTCTTTTTTCCCTTGATTATTAACAGAATTTGTTCACTGCTATGAACATTTGCCCACAGAGAAATAAATGGATGTTACGCTCAAAAACAAGACAGAACTCAAACCAGGTTTTTTAATGTCAATTTATGCTGCTCAGTCTAAAGCAGATGTGACACTAAACCAGTCATACAAAAAAAAAATKATTTCTGAGACCACTCTCCTAGTGACCTGTTTTTGGAATCGTGAACCCAAATATGAAGCCTGGTATGTCTTTGAAAAGTGACTTCACTCCTCTCTCTCCCAGTCATTCCTGCAGTTTTCTGTAGTTAGTAAGCATTATTTCTGAATCTCTGTACTATCTCATACTTTCACAGTGACCATCAATAATTCCAGATCAATCTCTGTACTTTGGTCTTTTCTTTTTTTTTTTTTTTCCCAGAACGGTGCTAGAAGATAACAACTTAGTCCAGTTTTCAAAGATGTAAATACAAAGTGTGTACAGTGAGATACAGTTGTTGACATCTGAAATGAGAAGGAAATTTCACTAGAGATTTCTTAGTTTTGAAGAACTAGCATTTTGACCTTAATAATCCAGCACAAGTCACCACAGTGCCTGTGGACCTCATTATTGAATAACCTGAGCCTTAAACAGGGTTACCTTTCTACATCAAAAAGAGAAAACAATCTGATGTGATTTAGAGTGATTTGAATGTAACATGTAATGGTACAACATTTTTTTAAAGTTATTCCAATTCTATTAAGTAGTGAGTTAGTTAATTCTAGTAAGAATGAAAGAGGTATAAAATAACTGAATATGAAAAAGGTGGATTGTCAAAGCCTTCTTCGGAAAGCATATTCATTCACTGCTACAAAGGAAAATCCATCTTTGTTGTGGAAGTTAGCAGCAATAAGCTATGACAAGATTAATGAAAATATTCAAGTCCCTATTCCCAAACATGCCTGGCAGAAACATGTTCTGTCTTTCCCAGTGATACTGCATCTATCAACTCTCAGAACAATTTGTCTTCACGGATTTCATTTGCTATTCTCTTCAAGGACAGAGCCAGTCTCTTCCAAAAAAAGCCCAAAATTTATTCCAGAAAGCTTTATATATTTTTGTTCTGTATCCTCTGTGCTGGTATGACTGATGCTCCTCCTTCCAAAGATTTTCCATGAGACCGAGTCACACAAATTACTATTCAAATTAAAACAAATGTCAGAAATGGGCCTGAATATTAATCAACATCTTACAGGTGTCATTTAAAAACTGGAAAGATTAAAGAAATTAACAGAAAATTGCTACAAATTTTCTTAGGACTGCTTTGTTACTGATGCTTATTTTGTCCTTTTCTGATTTATCATTACAGTTCTCCTAAGAGGGAAATCCTATATGGCCTTTTGCAGTTTTGCTTTAATGACCAAACTTTATAGGGCTTTTATTCCAGTAACAAAAATCTCTGGAAGAATCACCAAGGGCAAAGTAAACTCCAAGTATTCCAGATACGAATAATCAAAACAATGGAAACATACAGCACCTGAGAAAAGAAATATGTTTATTTTTGCCTGCCTTTTCAGTTTTGTAGGGTTCTGGAGATTTTTGAACCTATTTCCCCATCTTTCCTCTACTTCAGTCAATTTGTATTTGTCCTTGGTTATGCTAACACCATAGTTCCACTATCCCAAAGTTTTCCAGCTGACACTGAAACATATTAAATCTCTTATTGCCAGCATGACACTCTGAATTCAAATACCTCTCTTCTGCAGATGACAAAAGCAGCATAAATGGATTGATGCTACAACACAATCTATTAAACACTACAGGTTTCTCCTTTTTCTCCTTATGTTATACACATAATGGGACTGACCGTAGAAGACAGAAAGCGGAGACTTCATTTATATACCACTTACGATTCTTTCCAGACTGGTACAAATTTAATCACATAACTTCTTGGAGAGTATTTGTCATGCTCAAATGTTATATACTGAGAAAATTTGGGAGAGGAAAAAACATACAGCACAAACTTTACAAGTAGAGTGTTCAGGCTCCCAAATTAAACCCTCAATGTTTGCTTAGGGGACAAAAAAAAATAGCATTTGAGCTAAAGCCTTTATTTGAACAAACAAATTTACAGAACTTTTCCAGGTTACTACTGAAGAAAAAGCTTAATCCTCCACCAGTTATAAATCCACCATTCTTTCTAGCCTTTAAACATCTCAAAACTTAAATGCTGCTAAGACTACAGACAAAAGCATAGAATCTTTAAAACTAACACGAGAGATTGTTTTTAAAAGCAGAAGCAACAAATATTACCTTGGCTTCTCATTTTAAGTAACACATTAATATTTCACATTTATGAGAAATATTCTGAGCAATTTATGCTATTTTTTCTAGCTCTCCATCTCAAACTATACCACTGTCCTATTCTAAAGAAAGTTATGGTGGTACCAGGTGGATGATTTGCCCAATGTGCAACTAAGATTTTATCAGACTCAGCACTTTCTTGTGACCCATACTGTCACCCAGAAACAAACATAATTTGTTGCAGTTTCATCTCTACTGCATCATATTCTAAAAAAACAACAGTGTCTTCTTCCTAGTAAAGTGTTTTGCTCTTATATGGCATTAATCTACTACCCGGGTGATTGCAAAAATGCAAAAAAAAAAAAAGAAAGTAAAAAGTTTTTCTTTTAAAGTATTTCTAATCCCTTGTTTAATTATTTCATATTGCAACATGGATTGTCATTTGAGAAATATATATCTTCCTGCAAAAATTACTGAACTTGCATTTTTATACATCTAACATTAAAACTATTTTGGAAACCTACACTGATTTTAGTCATCTTATATTTGCATTACAGCATTTAAAGGATAAGACGACAATTTTATTAATTAGTTCATCAATAATGGAAAAACAGCTATTTAAGCAACTGATATAAGGTTATTTTGATTGCAACTTTCTTTTCTGAAGTAAATAGAAGTCAATGCTTTTTAACTCTTCAGTTCAGTAGAGTATTTCTCTTTAACCAGAGAAAAAAAATGGTTATTGAGATTCTTAAGCATCAAAAATATATCAGTAATAAGATGGTATTAGTGAAAACAAATTCTTCCATGGTAGACAAGTTGAAAATGAGTCAAAATTGTGTCCTTGAGACAATGAAGGTCAACTGCACACTGGGTTGCATTAATAAGCCTGCTGAGCAAAGCAGTAGGCTGAGTGAAAAAGTTTTTCTCCCCTATTCTGCACTCATAAAGCCTCATCTACAGAACTAAGTTCAGCTTAGGGCTCCCCGGAACAAGACAGACATTGAAATGCTGCAGGAAATCCACTGAAAGGCCACCAAGTTAGGGAGCTGAGAGAGATGGGGGCAGTAAAAAACTGGATTTCTCAGTAAGGCTGTGAAATCTCCGTGTTTGGAGATTTTTAAAGGCTAACAGATGAGGACCTGAGGAAGCCGACAATTTTGAAGTTGGCCCTGTGTTGAGCAGGGTTAGAACAGATGATCTCCAGAGTCAACCTAATGTTTTTCATGATTCTATGAATAAATCATTTTACAATGATTCATCTTCTTTTAAAACAGTTATTTAAGAAGTTATCTAAATCACGTTACCTGACTTAGAAGTCTATGATTTAAAAGCTAGTTCCTTACCAGATGAAAACTACATCACTTGATTGAAGCTAGTGGCTTGGGATTATGCACCTTTGCACATAGACCTTTTATTATCAACAAACTTCTTACCTACCTTACCTAAGCATAGAATCATAGATCAGGCAATGTCCACTTGAATGACAGAGTAATCACTATTGGATGAAAGGATTTCAGCTAATCCTAATTCAACACTTCTCATTTCAGTTTAGAGCATCATTCTTTAAAAGAATATTCTAGGGCAAAATCCTAAATGCCAGTTGTCAGTCAGTAACACAGCGTCCCCCTGCAACTGCAGTTTGTATGGATCTTTCTATAGCTTTTTAGTCACTAATACTAAGCTTGTCAAAATAGTATCTGTCACTACAGGAGCCTAACAGGAATGATTTTATTTACTGTGAATGCAATTCAGTTCAAAACCCAATCATATCTGTTTATCAAGACCTAATCCAATCCACCTGAATAAATTCTCCTGGGGATGGAGCATCATAACAAAATTGATCACCTTGTCTTAACAGGAAAAATTTAGCAGATGCATCCTTTCCCCAGTGARGGACTACTGTAACAAGATCCCGTCTTTCTGTACAAAGGATTAAAGAGAAATTTTTCACTTCTTTCTTTGTTCACCTTGGGGAAAATTTTTGAGTACTTTGAAAGACAGCCAAGTCTCAGAGATGTTCTTGGAAACAGGTGTCTAAAAACTTTTACAGAACTTGGGCTAAAGAACCATTGTGACAACTGATGTCTTTATCATGCATAGCTGCTTCCAAATTTAACATCTGAGCCCCAGGGGCAGGTGGTATCATACCAAACACTCCATGCAATTTATGTACGCTAAAGAAACATACCTTCTAAGTGAAGTTAGGAATCTATTATTAGTCTAATTAAAGTCTTACATGTTTAACTGAAGGATTATTATTAGTCCAATTATGCAACTTGTTCCTAATCAAGACAGTTAAAACTGACATTCACAAACTTTCTAATATATACTTCTTTCTCTGGTATTCCTCCGCTCACTCTAGGTTTCTATGCTCCTCTTCTTTCTTTGCTCTTCTTTCTATGCCCCCCTAGGTTGACAGCTTATGGTGTTGAGTTCCCTCAAGGAGAAAGAGGGATGGGGGTTACAACAATTTGTCAGCATCTCATGTTCTTTGCCAGGAGTACGATGTTGATAATTTATTCCACCTTGCTCTTGGGTGTGCTTGGGGTCATTTTTATATTTCTTTTTTTTAACACAGTGCACTTCCTAGCTCCCTTCTCATTGGTTCACAATTGTACATTATATATGAATTTACTGTATATAGTTATGTATTTTAACGTGATGGATACTCGCTCTTTGTTTTCTCTGCTATCCCTAAAACTCGTTTTAACAGCTCTCAAGGTTCCACTAATTTAATGACCATTAGCGAGTTGTTTATAGCTCCGATACCTCTAGTATCACACTGTGTTTGTACTTTCAAGACCTATGCTATCATTTTGTATTTGCGCATTTCGGTAACCTCTGTTACATCCTTCAAGCTGTGGTTTGCTGATAACTAAGGTTTTATTAGCACAGGCTAATCATGCATATATCTTTGCTCAAGGTCAGTAATAGTTCACTCTTCAAAAACTATGATATATTCAAATACCCACACATAGAAACACAATGCTCTGGTAACAACTTGCTACACCAGTAGCCGCTAGTTATTGCAGTATCTCCAGTACGTTATTGAAATTGCCTGACAATAATATACCCACCACTTACAAAGAACAGTAATGAAATTCTCTCCAAGGTGAGGACTTCCTAATTGTAATGCACATTTCTGTGCTCCGTTCATAAGAATTCATTGAGTCCAGGGACTGCCTTCATGAACTAATGCCAAAAATACTGAGAAGCACTAGTCCACAGGGATTATTTCTAAAACTCTACATATTGAGGGAGTCGGATGAGAATAGTTTGCAGAAAAACGTTGAGATATGAGCCATTTTAAACAAACAAAACCTTCAAACAAATATTTAAGTTTAGATGAAGTCTGTATTTCCTTATAGGTATAGTACCTGTGACACAGCAAAAAACATGCCTCAGTATTATGATTCATATGAAAAATCTTCTGTTGATACAGTTAGAAAATACCCCTTTGAGATGACTCGCCTGGTTATGGCTGAGTATCAGGACACATCTGGCATTATTTGGCTGGAGGAGATTCTGACAAAATGGCCATGAGATGGTTGAGTTCAGGATCCTGCAGAAAGGAAGCAAGACAAAAAGCAAGATCGCAACCCTGGACTTGGAGATCATCTAGCGCAGCCTCCTCTCAAAGCAGGGTTAACTTCAAAGCTGATGAGAGATTAAGCTGCTGCTGTTGAAAGTTCTTGTGATCGTTACCACAGCTTGTTCCTGATGCTTTAAGTAAATCCAATTTATTTTGTATTGGCACTGAGCAAGGAGCACACATACGGGTAGGTTAATGTCCTCAGCTGACAACCTGTAACTTGTTTGAGAACGTATGAATATACCAGAAGTTTCATCTCTGCACCAGAAAAGTTCTATTCATCTCTGGCAGTAGCAAAGCTGTAAATTGGACAAATATTTGCCAGAGTTCAATCATACTGGCCAGAACTGGCATTTGGCAAATTGAAGCTTATTTGCTACATAACTTCTGAAAGAAGGCTAACAACAAATAATGTCAAGAAAACATTAAACATAAGGACAGGTTTACTTTAAATTTTGCCTCAGATCACAAACAAGACTCAGAAGGCCTTTTTGGATACCAAGCGCTGTGCTACGCTGCTGAGGTCAGCAGTGACAATGACTTCATGATTGAGTTCAGCAAGTGAAGGCACAAAGGAGGAGCTGCAGGACTGTGCTGAGGGATAATAGTGGATGAAAAGTCTGGCATGAAGAAAAATATAAAAACACACAAAGTAATCTAAAGGAGAGCAAAGAAGAGACATGGTAAAATGACAAACCAGGAAGATGAATTTACTTTTACTGATTGCAGAATATAAAACCCGATTATCAGAGAGAGGTAGTTACAGGCTAAAATGAAAGGAAACAACAACTTACACAGAAATATTTAGCAGTATACATAAAAAGAAAGATTGCATTTTGAAATGCAGTGTACAAAAGGGCAGGATCTGAACGTAGCTCCGGGTCAACAAACGTATCTTTACAATGTAGATATGTGAATATAGGCAGGAGAGGCAGGTAACAAAGAAGGGAGAAGTGAAGAACAAAAAGCAAGTAACAAAGTAACCTTGTGGAGGATGGGAGACGGAAGGAGAATGCAACGACTAGTTCAAGTTTTATTTTATTCAAATTCTCCTGCCTTAGAAAATGCATGAGTAAATCACAAAAGGATCTGCTAGAGTTAAAAATGAGAAAACAACACAAGACAAGAAAAGTTATTAGGTTTTTTTAAAAACAGATCCTATAAAAGTGATCAATACGGGATCAGAGAACAAGTATAAAAATAGTAACATGAAAGAAAGAACGTGACCTAAGATGACATCATTCCACTCACTATTGTTATAAACTTTGTTGAAGAATGGAGAGCCTGGGAGACAACTGAGGGTTGCTGAGAAACAATACAAGATTCAGTCACAGCAGATAAGCAGCCAACAATAAGGGAACAAGGCAGAAAATATGTAGCAAACAATAATGCAAATGGAAATGAACCACTTTGTCAGTGGGTAGTTGGCAATGAAAACCGAATTAAGAGGTGGCCTGACATAGATATTACTTAAGAAATGTTCAACAATCCAATCACGGGAAGAGAAGCAAATTCACTGTTCAAATTTATCGGAAGAAATGGGCAAATGTGAACAATGAGATTCACTTTAAACTGCAAGGCACTAGCGTAGAGCAGCTGTAAGGCTGTAAAAATTGAGATGCAGACATTATCCTTGTTTGTGGAAATGTAGCTCCCAATATAAATTCTCCAGAAGAAGTTCAAGACAACTAAGTAGGCTCTGCCATTTTAAATTGTTATGTTAATTTGTATATACATTGTACAATAACAATTCTAGGCTAAACATTAAGTTTGCTACAAGATTATTTTTATCTGACACCACTTTCTGCAAGGGCAAGAAGCCAGAGAAAGCTAAATGCAGGAAAACATTATTCCCATATGTTATCTAACAGCTCCATTGGGTGTAGTTGTCTCAACAGCAAGAGGAATTTGTCCCAGGTAAAATCCTTAAAGATTAACAATGAGAAGAGTTGTCAGTACCTTATCTTTTTCATATCATCCACCTAGTGATTCAGTTTCTTCATAGCTTTTTCAAAATGAGCCATTCCCTTTCAAATACAGATTTAGATACATGAACTAAGTTTGCGCAGAATGCCATGTTAGGAAGACTGTATTCCCAGAGCAATGATTTTCTTGCACCAAATTGTTTTTTTTAAAGCAAAGTTGTGTATTCTACATAGCGCCAAACCCTCCCATTTGAGCTGTAGTTAAGATGATTAATCTTTGGAAGAAGTGCACCTGTACAGAAGGCCAGCAGGGTTCATGTTCAACACCTAAGTCATTAGTGACCCTTAAAGAGAGAGGGAATAGAATAGTTCCGTTGGAATGGACCTACAACAATCATCTAGTCCAACTGCCTGACCACTTCAGGGCTTCAGATTTAATGAGCGAATAATTTTTTGTATTCTTTTGATTGGGGTGAATTCACCCAAGTGAGTTAACTAAGGAGCCTTGAGCGAGAAGTGAGGATTGGCTCCAGTTATTCAGAGTTGGACAAATCTAACTCCTTTCCAACTGAGCCAAACTGAAGAATTGGAGAAAATTTGATCATTTATCATAAAACAGCCCAATTTTCTAACTTCCAGTTCCATTATACTCTGTTTTGAGGCCCATTAGTGTATTACTGCATTTGTTTTCTTTAATCATTATTGTGACTGTATGGAAGAAATATTAATATCAAAACTGATACATTCATCTGCCTTCCCAAGGATTCCCTCTTGTGTTAATTAAACAACTGTGGTGAGAACAGACTCTCTATTACGGTGATAATGTTTTGCAGTTATGCTTGTACACGTTTCCTGTTCCCTCTCTGATACAGTAGTTGTTTTGTTACACAGAATTTCCCCTATGTAAGTACTACCTATGCCATACCAGTTCCTGAAAATTCTATATACAGAAAGTCACATGGCAAAAGCAGCTATACAAGGAAGATAAGCTAGTTAGTCTTAAAATAGTTTTCTGTATGCTCTGGGGACTTCTCCTAATTCTATACACTCATTTCTGCTCTTCCAGAGCATTTTTA